>LVVK01000018.1:167348-401108 GCA_002022785.1 Trichoderma guizhouense
AATATGATTGCTGCTGGGAAAGAAGGTATCATTGTCCATCACAGCTGCTATAATTTGATTAGTTGACGGTAAGCAGCCATCTAGAAGGTATAATCTGGCGAGTCGATGGATGATTTAATGCTAATTGATTGATGATATCCTGGTTTCCCGTCCATCGACACTGTGACTTATATGGAGTCGAGACTACGATACGATATCTTTCAATGCAAATCAGCTCTCTATCATTGGAGCCCATCTCCATACAAATCCACACAAATCCATATAAACCCACCAAAACAGGCAAAAACAAAGGTCCCAAACTGTCTCCCCTTTGCTATCACTCCAGGTGTCAAATTCAAGCAGATCGCCGTCCCGTTTCACCCCTCAATCGAACCCCACCGGGGAAAACGCGCTTCGGCCGGCTCCGCTGCTGAGATGCTACTCCACCTATCGGCAAGCTCCACGATAGAAAATGAAAATTCCGAGGCTGCGTAATCTTCGACTAATCGCTCTGACTACATGTATTTTTCGCACACGCGACACATAGTTCTGGACGCCGGGATAATTTGTTATCAGTATAGAGTTTTGGCTATTTATAAGCTGCGCTTATGGCGTGGCGTTTGTAGGTAATCAAGGACAAGGAAGAGCAGTCAAGATGAGGAGGAGGACCTCCCGCCAAGAAAGTACTCGTACTCTGTACATGTAATTTCGTTCATTGATGTTCCTATGTGGAATGGAAAATCTATTTTATCCAGCACTCCGCAAAAGCTTTCCCATCTTACATTACCTCAGCCTCGAGTGACGTTGAAATCCCTCCTCTGCATCCTTGAAAGCCTAGTTTATTTCATATACTTCTTCAGCCCCCTCAACCTGTTCTTCGCCTCCTCCAATATCGAATCCTCCTTGCAAACCGCAAATCGAAGGTAATCCTCCGCCATGTGCGCATTCCCATCCGTGTAAAACTCCGTCGGCGGGATAGCAGCAACGCCAACCTCCTGGATCAAGAACCACGACAACTTAAAGTCTCGCGGCCGGCTTGCCACGTGGGGAGGGAAGGGGTAGTCTTCCGGGAGCTGAACCTTGTTCATGTTGACGAGGACAAAGTAACCGCCTTCGGGCTCCGAGTAAGGGAGACCAAGCTCGTCCCAGACCTCGTTGAAACGATCCATCTTGCCCTTCATGTCGCGGATGGCATCGTCCCAGAATCCTTCGGCCTCGGCCTTTTCGAATCCAACGGCGCAGGCTTCCTGTAGAGGCGAGACGGACGAGTAGCAAATGCGCGTGTGTGCCGCAGAGACATATTTGATGAGATGCTCCGGGCCCATGAGCCAGCCTAGAAAACTCAGGTCAGCATACAGGAGTATTGGTCATTATTCTCGGCATCAGTATCGTACCAACACGCCAACCTGTGGCGTAAAAGTTCTTGCCAGCAGAGCCAACCGTGATTGTCAACTGCTCGATTTCAGGAGACAGGGTCGAGATTCTGGTGAAAGGCACGTAGAACAGGCGGTCATACACCTCATCGGAGAGGATAATGATGTTGTTCTTGACGCACAGGTCACCAATCTTTTGCAGTTCGTCTTTGGAGAAGACTTTGCCAACGGGGTTGTCTAAAGCATCATTAATTCTCAAGCTCTCTCATCTATGCATTTAGAAGGGATAGACGCACGAGGAGTGTTGAGGACAATCATCTTTGTCTTGGGAGTAATGGCTCTCTCCAGCTCGTCAAAGTCAATGGTCCAGTCGGCTGCTGAAGAGGTCTTGGTGGCTCCGGTGGCCGGAGGGTGCATGGGCACATAGACAATCTTGCCGCCAGGCATCTCGATGTTGCTAATGTACCTACAATTCCGTGTGAACAACTCATGGCCAGCAAACATTGTCATGGTGAAACGTATGATACGTACTGGTCGAAGAAGGGCTCAAAGATGATGACCTCGTCACCCGGCTCAATGAAAGCCATGAATGCACTGAGCATACCTGCCATCACCCACCATTGTTAGGAACAGACTGCCTCAACTCACTCAACAGCAATCACACAACGCAATCCAACTCACCCTCATTGGCTCCTGTCGTAATCGTCACCTCAGTTTCAGGGTTGATCTTCCTCCCCCAAAACGGCGAGTAGGCATCGGCAATGGCCTTCTTTAACCTCGGCCTACCCTTGGTGGGCGAGTACTGGTTGCAGTCGACGCGGTCCAGCGCCTCCTTGGCAGCATCGAGAATGAATTTCGGCGGGTTGTAGCCGAAGAAGCCCTGGCCCATGTTCACAATGGGCTGCTTGGGCGACGCAGCTGCCGCCTCATTGACAATGGTCCTATCCGTTGTTTTCTTCTCAGCATTTTTTGTCCCCTTTTTCTTTGCTTTCGCTCATCTTACAGCCCATATGCACTTGGAGCTCACCACCACTCGTACAGTTCAATCCACTTACCACACATCCTGCTTCTGCCCCGACACTCTGGCCGCAGGTTTTACCTTGAAGCTGCCGCCCATGGCCGAATATGATCTTATGAGAGCTGCGCTATGCGCCACGGGTCCTTTGCTAGCTCTAGCTGCGAACACGACTCGACTGCGGACGATTCCAAGAGAAGACGACGCTCGCAGAGCAGAAAAAGACATTGAAGAATGGAAAACTCCAACACCCGCTTTTTCCCTCTCTTCCTTTCTCAAATGGGTTAAAGTAGCCGGTGATGCAATCGATTAGGCGTGCGAAAAAAAAAATAGAGAGAGGATACTGTAATGTAGGGAGGGTCACGGATTGGGTTCCCCCCTCTCTCGATGTGCCGGCTATAACCACGATAAGCAGCAACAAAAGACGCGGGAATTGGGCCGTGGAAACACGCCAAAAAAAAAAGAGGCACGGCTCGGGTATGAAATAGTAATCGATATATGCACTCTCACGCCCTTGCAGAACGCGGGATTCCTTCAAAGGATCTCTTTTGTGACGTGAAACGAGGTTGCGACATCGGCTTAAACAATTGCTGAAAACAGCCCGAGTGGATGACTAAGGGATTGCGGGGGTTTAGGCGATGGCGTCAACGCTCATGGACTTCATTGATCAGTGCTGGTCCAATCTGGAGTTTTAGCACATGAAACGAAGCCATCTCGGGTATAATTTTTTATCTATTCCGCTCTATTTCCTAGTCTAGCTGTATGAATATGGGATTGCACCCTATTCATTTGATATCAAACAAAACAAAACTTCCAAGTATAACGCTGTGACGATACAGCCCAATAGCTCTCATCTCAAACAAATCAACCAGCAACCAATATTCTTCCCAGGGTATTCCATCATAAAGTCATTATCCATCAAAATCGAGCGCCCTTCACCAAAAAGAAATAGGCTGGAACCCCTCAGGCGACTGAATTCCCAGTCCCTCAGTGCCCTTGCCCTTAGACTCCTCTCCATCTTTATCCAATTGCTCCAAAAGCTTCTTGGCTTCCTGACTGCACTCCGCCGCTGTAATACGCCCCTTAGACGCAAGAACCAGCATCCGTCTGGCAAGTTTCACAAGTCCGTCGTCTGGATTCAGTGCCAGGAGGTCTCGTGCTTGCTTGCCACAACGTCCGGTATGTTTGTACACGTCGTCGTATACCTTCGTCTTATGTGTGAGTCGCATCTCCGGCAGTTGCGCCATCATGCTGAGCAAGGTGATTCCGAGAGCCCAAATATCGTCCTCCTTGCCATCGTGGCGGATGTGCTTTGCCATCTCTGGAGACCAGAACTTGTACGTTCCAGTCTGTATGCGCCTGTCCTTGTCGCCAAAAATTTCCGTGCCACAGACTTGGCAGTCTGCGCAGTCGGCTAGAACAACTTCGATGGGGTTCAATTTGCGGATGAGGATGTTTCGTGGCTTGATATCTGAGTGATAGTAGTTCTGTTCATGGATAAAGGCAAGCGCATCCCCAATTTGGCTCATAACAAGGAGGATATCTCTCTTGCCCATGCCGCCAGGAACGTGATAGATATGCTCGCCAAGGTCTCCTTCTGCACAAAGCTCGGTGATGAGGATCTTAGCCCCTCCGGCTTCACCTTGCTGGTGGAGTTCAACAAATTTCAAGATGTTATTCTGAGCGATGGAAAATGAACATGTCAGCTTAGCTTGTTCAAAAGGGGACAGCTGCTGAAACAAACAAGATATTCTCAACGAAAAGTGAACTACTCACATGACTAAACTTGAGAAGTATCTCAATCTCCTGATTCAACTGCTCATCGCAAGACGCCTTGCCAGCAAACAACTTGCCGTCCGCAATCCTCTTGACCTTGGTGACGACAGACCAAGCTCCCTGGCCCAAGACACTGCCGCGGAGATATTTGTCACAGGTGTATATGCGCTTATTGGCATTCGAATGCGCTTCATCTTTCTCGTTCCAAGTTCTGTGAGAAGACGATGAATTCGTCAATGAGGGCTGCGAGGCCCAAAGTCCCTTGGAAGCGGCAGTATCGCCGGAGTAGGTGCCCATAGTGCCATTGGACTTGATGGAAATAGTTTTGCTGGAGTTGGTGGTGGTGGACATTTTGTCCTGCGGGTGTTGGTGGAACAAAGAGAAGGTGTTCAGGGGTGTGATAGAAATTTGAGGTATTGTTTGTAGACTAGTAGTCACGTAGATGTGAGAGCAAATGTGAACACAAATGTCAACAATGTGGCAATGGTGTTCAAACGCGGTGAGCTGAAGATATTATCCAAGAACGTGACAGATTGTAATGTGTGAGATGTGTAAAATAAAACAAACAAACAGCAGATGGGCAGTTCAGTTTAAATAGAAACCCAGCGTGAAAGTGTAAAGCCTCCTTTGGCCAGACAACGGAGGGACATGCAATTCACCTACTCCTACAAAGGTAGCTCTACCTACAACCTAGAGTCTGGGAGCACCTACTGCTTGTACTGGGTTCAACAACTGCCAAATATCGGGCGAATATTGCGTTTGAGCATGTTTATCCCCAGATACTTTCTATGGCTGTTGTTTAGGTACAATTTATTCCAATGTTGACCAGGAAACACGCAAATTCTGCACATATAAGGTACCTAGTTTATGGCAAAGGAGGCGAGTATCTTCGACGCCAACAGCAACATGGTTTTTTTTCCCAAGATAACGATTCGAACACAACATGATACATCACCAAACCAAGTCAAGAACTACCTATGAAAAGAAAAATCCCAATTGTCGTGTGACTACCTGCGGTATGTAATATAATAATACACTTACGTCGCCGTAACTCTCTCCCGATGAAAAAAAAAAAAGCAGCCGTAGCAATCGTCGAATCCCCTTCCGCTTCCAACGTTAGTAGCAATGCTACTTTCTTCTAGACTTGAGCCTCGAACCAATCGCCAAATACTCCCATTCCAACGCCAGACGGCAATTTCAACACGCCAAAAAGTAAGGACACAAAAGTCCAAATAAGATCCCTGGGGTTTTCATCGATTGTGCCGTTATAACGTAGTTTACGTAACCTTAATAAATCATGATTTGTCTGACCAAACCGTCTCCCCCGAAAAGCAAAAAGAAGAAGAAGAAGAAAATATGAAGAATTTGTACAGGCGTACGAGAAGTACCACCATGAATACGCCGCGAGGCGAAGTAGAAGCGAAACTAGGACGCCGTCCTTTTAATGTTCGGTCTCTGTTCAGTTTGAAGGCCGTCGTTGGGATGCTTTTCTCAAATTTTCCATCATCCGCTCGACAAACTCCATAGATTCGCAACCTGGAACGTCTGGGAATCCTTCGGGCTGATGATGCATTGCGGTTTTTGTAGGACTAGACTGTGGGGCTTGGCCATCCCCAGTCTGCATATTAGTCGTGATGGTGGTTGACAATCCTGAAGCTGCAGACTTTGGCATGCCTGGAATTACATTATTAGAAGTGCCATTTGGAGGCTCGTTAATTGGCGCCACAGTCTCTCGAGGAATGTCTGATGGCTCTTTAAGCGCGAAAGCACTTTGGTCATAAGGAGCTGGCTGTGAAGCCTGCGGTAAGATCGGTGGTTTGGTTATTGCAGATGATGACAAAGGGGCCCCTGTACTTCCTTGGAATGACATTGAAAATTTGGGGAGCGGTACTGGTGTTGTGGATATTCTCTGAGGCGGTTGCACTGCTTTTGGTGTTGAACTTCCAGGGCTTGTCGACTCTTGCGGAGGTGATGGCGAGGATGCCACAGCTGCTTTTGTGCTGGGCGAGGCGGCCTGGGGACTTCCTGGCTGAAGAGGTGAATGCTTAGTGGAGGAGGGCGCAGGAGTACCGGCAGAGGGAGTCATAGCGGCCAAGAAGTTTGCCGGCAAAGGCACTGGAGACTGTTTGGACGGAACCTGCATTGCGGATTTAGTCGATTTCAGAGACAGACTGATAGCAGCGGGTAAGCCAACCTTGTACGACTTGGGAACCGGGGTTGGCTTGGGCTTGCTGGGCGGTTGGACTAGATTCCTATACTGTGCTTTGATCGCCGGATGGTATTGGTGGCTTGCAGTTCCTAATATCGGCACAGGAAGCGCGGAAGCAGTATGCTGCGCCGACGTCGCTGTCTGTTGTGCTACGGGGACAGCTGGGCCGCCGTGTGGTGCAGCCACAGAAGGCGAGGCGTGGTATGGTCCTGGAGTGCTCACTGGAGACATTGCAGTCAAAGATGCCCGTCGGAGAAGATCGTTCTGATTTGCTAGCAAGTGTGCTCTCAAATCGCCTTCGTATCCATTGGTGAATCCACCCCATGGCGAATAAGGGGTTCGGTATTTGGATGGTTCCCTGGACAGCTTTGGTTAGTAACAAGTTACTATATGCAGCCGAACGGTCAAGACACTTGCCTATTGTGATTGACTTGGAAAAAGGGGTACTTTTGATAGACCGATGAATGAACTTGCCAAGTGGGCTTGCCGTATTGCTGCTGGCCATGGGTAGTTGGAGCAGTCCTATGATTTGCGGGAGTTGCCGAAGCCCTTGCCGTCAATGATGCTGGGAAAGAAGATTGTGGCTGTGGCTGCTGCTGCTGCTGCGGCTGCGGTGGTAGGGATGGCGGTAATGCTTGAGCTCGAGGGACCGCGTTTGCCCCAGCCATCTGATCAAACCGCTGTCCTGGATTTGGTTGATACTGGTGGAATGGTTGATACTGACGGTGAGTTGCTTGATACTGATGGGGAGTTGCTTGATACTGATGGTGAGCGGGAGGATGATGAGGATGAGGCTGGGGATGAGGCTGGGGATAAGGAGGAGCGTTCGTCCCTTGGAATGCAAAGGCCCCGGGAGGTTGGTGGGTGTAGCCGATGGGGGTTCTTGGTTGATAGACGTATGGCCTTTCTGACCCCGTAGCGTTCGTGGGCGTCATCATGTGGCCCGCAAAAACACCCGTGTGAGCGAATTGACCAGGAACTCCATAGGCTCTCTGCTGATATACAGGTCGCGCGGGTACAGGCTTGGGGGGTTTCGGAATTGTATCCAGGAAATTACCCTTGGGGTTGTGCCGTGGGTTTGCCGGATCTTCGGTATACTGGGCTCTCGCCTCGGTCGAAGTCTTTCCGAGATAATACCAGACCTGGTCTTGCTTGCTGAAATCGACCTTGGCCTGCTGAGTGGTGACTTCGCTGGTGTGGAATTCTGCCCAAGTATAGTCTCCCTCGATAAACGGATCGCCTTTTCGTGGCTTGTCATCCCCTTGATGGCGTTTGGCATTCAGCTTATCCTTTGCCTTTTGTGAGGATGGTAGCGGGATGGCATTTGCGGACGCCTTGGGTAGGTGATAGTCAGATGGATCCGGAAGTAGCAGCCATTTCCACTCAACCTCCAGTCGGTCGCCGTTGGGAAGAAGGTCAACGAGCAGCATCCGCTCGTCTGGCCGATTTTCCACCACCATTCCGGCAAAGATTTCGCCTTTGTGATATTGCATCTGGCAGATGTCTCCCTTTTGGAGGGCTTCAGCGGCCTTGAGAATGCGAGAGTCCTCTTCCAGGGCATCGCCATCCAGCTTCTTATCACGCTTGGTGCGGTGGAAGCGGCAGCTAAACTCAAAGGCTTGTTCTTTATACTCCGTCCCATCTTCGCCAAAGACGGGCACCTCTTGCTCCTCCGTAAACACTCCAGCCGCTGCGGCACATGTTGCGTGATATGCCCTTGCGCATTTCTTTTGGGAACACTGGAAGCATGCCCCACGCTTCGATCGACAAAACAGGCATTTGAGATCCAGACGGTCCTTGTGCACTGCGGTGACGTTGGAGACAACCTTTTTGCCGTCCACCGTGTCGATGTATGTCTCTGGAATGTAGAGAGCGCAGAGGCGATGGGCCTTTCTGCCGTCATCGGTTGGTAGAAACTCCAGGTTCGGGACATCGTTGGGACACAGGCAACAGGGCGGCTCAGCCTTGACTTTGAGCCGTAGTCGGATCTTCTTGACCTTGACTTTAGCGCCCTTGTCTGCCCGACCGCGCTTTCTCTTGCGGCTTGCGTCCTTGAACTTCACCCCATGACCACCAGGAGGAGTGGGAAGCCCTAAGAGCTCGTCATCGTCGTCGTCTTCGTCCTCATCGTCCTCCTCCTCTGTCTCTTCGTACTCAGTCTCCTCGCCGCGCAGTTTACGTTCAATCTCATAGACGTTGACCCATACGCTGTCTTGGGCCTGAGCACATTCGCACTTTTTGGCAATCTTGCCCATCTCAAGCCAGGAATCGAGAGCAAAGTTGACTGCCTCGGCGCAGTTGTACCCCAAATTATAGCCGGAGTGATATCCATAGGGGTATGTGACGACAAATTCGCCGGGATATGAGACGACCTTATTTACTTTGATACCATAATGCTGCTTCAAGTGTTGGGGCGAGATGAGAAAGGCTTTGTGTCTGAGGAACTGATCGCAGGCTTTGGCATCAGCGGGCCAAATGCTCTTCATGGCCGTTTCAAATCGTCGAGCATCTGCCTGAGAAATGCTGTACCACTGCTTTGGAGCGCCAAAGTGAAGGTAGTTGATGCTGTAAAGATCGACGTCCTCGAGATGCCACGCAAACGTCGCTTTCCACATGCCAAGATAGAGATATGCCGTGTTGACTCCGGGGACCTTTGTGCCGAGAACGTCTAGGAGGTTAGGCAACTTGTTCAGATTCCAATTCTCGGTCCTTTCATCAAAGAGCGTGCCCATCAAATCAGCACCGTATAGTGGTTGAGCATATGTGAGGGTTTTCCAATATACTCTCTCTAGTTCTTCGCAGCGCTCAGGCGTGTAGTCGGAGATGTCCATCCGATAGTCGAAATCCTTGAAGGCAGCCTCATCGATGACTGCAGAGGCTTCTCGACGACTGAATTTCCGGCGCGCCGAGGTTGATTGGATCTTTGGCTTGGCAGGCCTAACGCCACCCATTCTGCGGACGGTAGGTTGATCATCTTCGTCCTCATAGTCCACCTCGGTGCCCAGCTCCTTTTCGATAGAGTCCATGACCTCGTCTTCTGCGCCTTCGCCTTCGCCGTCGCCTTCAGCAGCCTCGACTTTTGGCGAGACGGGAGTCATGGGGCGGCTCTCTTCGCTCTTCTTTTGCTTTCCCTTCTTGGGTGGTCGCCCTCTCCCCCGAGTCCTCTGAGAGCTGGTAGTGGTGGCATCAGTAGTGGTAGCATTCGCGCCCTTGGGAGCAGCAGGGCGAGCTCGCGTGGGCCTAGGTTTGTCTGCATTTGCACGTCGCTCTCCACGCCTGGCGGGGGGCTGGTGTTCGCTCTGTTCGCACAGCTGCCTCCATTGCGGTATGTTGTAGGATCGCCCATGGAGGATGTTGACTTGGCGGTATGTGCCGTTGGACCCCATGATGTCCTGCTTGATTGGTTCGCGGACTCGGACCTGCTTTACGAGATCGTCAAGGGGGGGCTGCGCATCCCTCCACTCATCTGGCGGGATCACCTTGATAATGCCCGACTTCATTCCATAGCTGTCGACTTTTGTCATCTGTTGAAAAGCAAGGCTCAACAGTTAGCGAACAAAGGCACAGAGCCAAACACGGGCAGACAAACACAATTGGGACTCGAATGGCTGTCAACATACGAAACGCTTGAAATCCTTGAACTGATCCATGGTCGGCTTGAAGACGGGCACATTGCCAGAGGACCAATGGTCTGGCTGGATGTCGCCAATGTCGTCCAGGTCCTCAGCGCCGAGATCCGGGGGGAGCATCGGCGCATCCTCCAGCGGCGGCTCGTCCTCGAGGTCGCTCAGCTCCGAGTCGCTCGACTCCGACTTGCCGGCATCGTTGCTATCGGGGGGCGAGTGCAAGAAGGCGGGCTGCTTGGCGCACTCGATCTGGTCGTTGACCTGCTCCTTCAGCGCCTCGGACGGCTCTGGGACGCAGGCGTCGTCTGACATGGCGGGTGGTTTCAGCTCGGCTAGGCCATCGAGCGGCTGATGGCGAGCGCAGACGCGATGCGACCAGGCAGGGCAGGAGGATCTTGTGCTGTGAATTTTTGCCGTATTTTTTGCAGTTGGTTGGTTTCGCAAGGCGCGCGACGTACAAAGTCGAGATGCTCGGTGTGGGTGTGCGAGATGCGGTGCTTGCGCTGTGGTGCGTGGGACAGGGAGTGCGTCCACTGAACTCAGGCCTGTAGGTTGGTGATGATGCGGAGAAATTCACGGCGACGGGGGTGCGGCTGCCGGGAAAAGAGACTGGAGCGGCTGCACTGATCGCTAAGACCTGCTGTAGTGGGTGCAGTGCAGAGGTGCAGAGACGGGCTGTAAGAGTGCCTGTACTGTACCGTCAGCGTTAGTGGGCTCATAACACCTGAGCGTCAGGCCATTCCAAGCACTGGACGGAGCGGGTGCAGCGCTATGCATGCACTGGGCAGGGGTAAGGGGACCTTGAGGCGAATTCGAACGGATCAGGCTTGTGCTTCCAAGTCAGCCAGCCAGTCTTTTGCTGATTCTTACGCCTCTATGGAGTCCCTGTAGCGGCAGTATGACTCGAAATCTCTCTGCTGGACATTCCCTGCCCTAGAACTGCCGTCCATGGATCTCAAATTCAGCGGACGGGCAGATCTCACTCTTTCTCATCCTTGATTTTAGAGCTCAGGGCACGTGGCTGAACACTCCAAAAGGCGCCTCTGATCAGCTGAATCCAGTTGCTTCGCCGCTTCTAATGCAAGGGAAAAGCCAAACATGGCTAAAAGAGTGGGCCTCGAAATCTGCTCCACACAAACAAAAGGTACATACAAAGCAATGGGATGATCAATTCATGTTGCATCAGCCTGCATACGGCTGGTTGTTTTAGTAGTTGAATACTGGTTACATGCAAGGAATCCTACAAAGACAAGATAAGATATCTTGGGCATGCAGAGCGAGTGAGGATGTATTCGTATTAGTTGCCATGTATATTGCGACTAGCAAATTCAATAGATTAGACGGTAGCACGAGTACCAGGAGGAAGTGCGACATTCGAGCCAAGGGAGAAATGCCGGGAAATAGTACCGGAGCACACTTTCCTTTCAAAGGCTGCAACCTAGGATTTTCATGCCTGAGGCCGAGATGCATAGAACGCTTGTCCAAATTAGGGACAATGTTCTGATTGATAAGATCCAAATCTGGCCGAATACACGTACTCTCGGTGGAAATCGTGGAGGTGATGCTAATCGATCAAGATTTTGAGATCGTCTCCTTATGCCTGTGCAATCCGTCGGATTTTCCTATTAGGTGGCATACCTTGCGTACGGTACCGCAATGCAGCCTCTACGGCCGAGGGCGATATGCGTCTCTTCAATGAATGAAGCCGCTGGCAAAGGATGGACGGTTTCTCATCGATGTCTCGTTGCTGTGTAAAACAAAGCCAACATAGCATATCTGTAGTTTTCTTAATAAAGTAAGATGTGTACGTGAGGCGCCGACTAAGTCAAAGGGAGAAAAAAAAAAAACTCAAGGAACAAAGTCGGACTCTTGAGTTGTCATTGTGTTCCAAGGCGAGGTGCAAGTTCAGCAGCATTCATCAAAGGTTTTCAACAATGCGACATTCTGAGGATATGCTGCCACTATGAAGGCATCACCGGTCTTGTTCATCTTTAGAAAAGACAAAGAAAGTTTCGAGCAAAAGAGCAAAAAAAGGTTCCAGAGGGAGTCGAACCCTCGCTGGCGGAATCAGAATCCGCAGTCATAACCGTTAGACCATGGAACCGATTGAAGCGGTGATCCGCTTCCCATGGCTGGGTGATTGGAGGGAGGCGTCCTTGTTATTGGTTATGAAGGCTTACCACGGTGGGCCTTGAGAGAGAATGAACAAAGCGGGGCTACACCCTCACTCAGACAAGAGGCTGAAATGACGAGATTGACAACAGACGATTAGCTATGAAGTCAATCAAGTTTGACATGCATCTTTGACAGGTGTCAGAGTTGCTAAATGGTGTAAAAGAAAGTTTTATATAAATTATGCATCATATCTTGGGTATTCGATGTCATGGAAGAGCTTGGAGTGTCCGAGTATCGTGGTTCATCATCACTTAGACCTGACATCGTCCCAGAACAAAGAACGGGTACATCAGGTATTCCTTTCGTCCAACGACATGACATGTGATCTTGAAACATTTTATCTCCAACAATGGAATTTTCTTCATCATGGAAAGGCTAAAGATTACTTTCCGACTCGACTTCAAAAAGAACAAGCGGAAAAGAAAACGGGAATAGCTTCGCTTTGTCTTCTATTGACTTTCCCCTTGACGTCACTCGACGCCGCACCTTCGTACTTCGTCATGGGCGTCAAAGTTGAACCTATTTCTCCACAACCTCCAGAAGCTTGGCCGCAAACATCCAAGAGAGAACTTTGACAGCGACAAACTCAGTTGCGCGCAATTATTGCCGGCGACCCTCCAGAACAAGAGAAAAGCCTTGGGAACTTCGCTTGTCTCCTCAGCCGAGCCTCTATCAAGCATAACTTGTCACAAAGCCCCGCACCTCCATCAACACCATCCTAGGCCTTTCTCAGCACAATCACAGCGCACGTCAGGATGCACGGGACCAGCCACCCGCCCAAGCTGGCCGGACGCTGCCGCTCAGAAAGCTCTGGGATTCGCTGATCGCGGCGTGGGCCCTCCAGCTCTATGCTTGTTTTAACCAACGGCGGAAATAGCTCGATGCGGGTTTGGCGAGCTGCTCCATTATGATTAGATAGCGATTCCTTCTGGGCTTCCTTGGAGCAATTACTACACCATGCGATGGGTGGCTGACCTGCTCGGGGGGTACGAATGAAGGCTTGAATTCCAAGCTCTTCTAGGGTCCGAGTCGAAAGCTCTTTTCTTCCATCATGTCCCTCAGCCACCTGCGACTTGGGTTGACATGAGATTTCTTCTCGTCAACACCTTCGTTTATCGCGTATTCGCAGTGTCTGGCTCTGAAAATATCTTGGGTCGTTTGATCTTATCTTTGACTGAGAGCTTTATTTGAGCTGGCTGCTAGGCAATCTTTCACTTGGCCGAGAAGAGCAACAAACACCAACGCAAAAACAATATGGCGTCTTTTCGAAGCGCCCTGTCCATCTTTCTGTCGATAGCGGTTCTGAGTCTCTGCATCTCAGCGCAGTCCAGCGACAAGCCAAACGCAAAAGTTTGGGGTGTTGTTGCATACATCAACCATGGCGAAAAGACTCCCACTCTGGGGGGCTTCAACACCGTCCTCACGCCCATGGGAGCCCGGCAGATGTGGAGGCAAGGGAGCGCCTTTCGCAATCGCTACTTGGGTACCGAGAATTCTACCACGTTCTCAAATTCAACGGGAAACTACACAATTCAAGGCATAGCCAAAGATGCCATCGACAATGACCAGCTCACCATCATGTCGCAGACAGACGACTGGGTTGCGGCAGGCGCTGTGGCTTTCATGCAGGGCTTGTATCCCCCAACGACAAATTCATTCAATAACCTTGCCGGTGGTCAAGAGATGGCCCAAGATGTGTTGTCCGATACAGGACCTATTGATTACCCTCTAGGAGGATATCAGTATCCCAGCATCGAGACTCTCTCCTTGTCAGACTCGGCATCAGTTGCGTAAGTGGCTCACCTTGTAAAGCATTCTATTATCTTTCATCTTGTATGCTGACTTGCTCCCGGATATGAAGCATCCAAGGCACTGTTGGCTGTTGGGCTTGGGACACCAACGTGAATCTGATGAAGCAAACTGATCCCATAGGCCGCGCAAGGTCAACTCAGAGCCTCTATAGGTCTCTTTTTGCCACTCCTCCTCTCCAGGGCACCATATCTAACGGCTCGGTCAATTATTGGAATGCGTACAACATCTTCGAATATGTGAACTATATGAATACGCACAATAAAACCGTCAACACTGGCTTGGGATTCGCCAACACCACCATTGGCGTACTCAAGAAAAATGCCTTTGACTTGGAGCGGGCCAAGAACGGAGACAGCCTGAGTGCCATCCCAAACTGGACTTACAACAATATCACCACCATCGCTGGTCAGACTCTCGCTATGCAAATCGCAAGTTCACTCAGTGCCGCCACCTTGGGAGCCCCTGGCAGCAAACTTACACTAATGTTTGGCTCCTTTGAGCCCATATTGGCCTTCTTTTCGCTCATGGGGCTCTACAACACAAATAACCTGCTTTCTGGACCATTCTCTACCCTCCCAGACCCTGGTTCGGCCATGATCATTGAATTGATCGGCCAAGATTCGGGAGACAGCGCCGCCTTACCATACGCTCAGGAATTCATGGTTCGATTCACATATCGAGCTAATGCCGATGTTGGTGAACCATTCAAAGCCTATCCACTGTCTTCAGATAGCTCTGATAGTCTAGTTATACCTTTCACAGAACTCCTAGGCCAGCTTCAACGTGTCTCTCAAGACTCTTTACAGTGGTGCAGCACTTGCCGGGCACTATACGCACCTTGGTGCACCTCAGAGTCTTCATCTTCTTCCGACTCTTCTTCTACATCCAAGAGTTCGTCCGTCAGTGCCCCTGTCGCCGGTGTTATCGGCGCCATGGTGACGTTGGCTGTGACTGGTCTCGCTGCACTCGCTCTCTATTTCTGCGGAGTGTGTACTTTTGGACGACGCGCAAAGTCCAACTTGCGGAGCGGCTCGCCTGGTGGCTTCAAAGGAACAGATAAGAAGGCGAGTGATGTTGACGTTGCGGTCACAAAGCGTGGGATGGCGCACGAGAGGATGGGCAGCTGGGAATTAAGAAACGGATCAGGCCAGCCGCCGGTTGGATCTGCCGGCATCGCGACAACGAGTCCGGGAAATGACACTTTTGATCCACGACATTTTGATGACGAGGACGACATGAGCATAATGGCAGCGCAACCCGTCAAGATCCGCGAGAGCGTCTAGTGCTGGGAGATGAAAAGTTGAGAGATTTGGTATATGATATCCTGCTTTGTGCTGTATTTACTTGTCCATGCTGCTGGACGATGGGAGAATTACCAAGGTAAACCCTTCAACTGGGTTAAGTGATGGTGGAGTCTCATTCGTCTTCTTCTCTTATTATTAAATCCACTTTGGCTACGTATGCCGTACATGACAGCATTTCAGGCATCCCTTCCCATGTGCCCTCCATGATTTATCAGCTTGACGTGTCAGCAGAAGTGTCAGAAGCAAAATTCAAGTATAAGCCAGACATCACAGGCAGGATCAGCGCGCTGGGATGAGATGAGTCAAGCGGCATGACATGCAGCAGTAGCTGCTGTTGGACAGACGTGCTCTCCACCTTGATACATAGCGCCACACTACTGATCCAACAACGGTCACTTTGTCGCATCATAGCTTAGGAATTCAAAATATGCGTCTTCATCGATATGCCGGGGGTCGCCGTCGGTTCGTCCCATTTGTATTGCATTCTTGGCGCAGCATAAACCCAACTCTCAGACACATCCCGGGCCGTGATCGTGAAATATCCAAAACCCTGTCCAGCTTGCGTCTGCGCGCATCAGGCTTCCGCCTAGAGTCTATCTTCTTGAGTCACGGAAAGAAGCCCGTCAAGCGTCGTGGCTTCAGATCCAAGGAGTCGTTCATGGACCAGCACCAGCCGCTGTCTCATCGTCCCAAACAGTCCCTGAGCATCCCAGAAGGGAGGCGATACGTGTATAAGCCTCTTGGAGAAAATAAGTGCGTTCGGTTCCTCACTCTTCAGCCAGGGTCAGGTTCTGACCCTTTAGTCGGGAGTCTCGAATTCGGGAGCCTCGATCCGGCGGACATTGCACAGCTGCCCCCTTATGAAGCCATCTCGTACGTGTGGGGAACCAGTGATCGCCTCTTCGAGCTCTTATGCGATGGCGCCATCTTGCCTCTGACGCAGAGCATTCGCGATGCGTTGGTGAGGGTTCGATTGCCGGATCGGCCTCGCCGACTGTGGGCGGACCAGATATGTATCAACCAAGACGACATTGCGGAACGAAGCCAGCAAGTGAAGCTCATGAACGCAGTGTATAAGAATGCCAGCAAGGTACTTGTGTGGCTGGGGCGGGATGTAGACGGTGTTGCGGCGGATGCGGTGCTGATGGTTCATTATCTGGATGGAGTGTTTAAAGATGGCAAGGCTCATGAGAAATTCAAAGTTGATCATGAGGAGAATCTGGTGATGCAGAGCCCGGAGCGTTGGAAACCTCTGTCAAAGCTGACCAAGCTGCCTTGGGTAAGTATATAAACCCCCCCGGTTGCCTGAAGATATCTCGAGTATTGATGAGATTACTCGCTTTGGATCACCTGGAGTGAGATCACCTTCTGACATTAAACCTCAAGTTCCACCGAATATGGATTGTTCAAGAGATCGGAACCACCGCACCCGCAACTCTATACTGGGGAGACACTGAGATGGACTGGGACATGCTCTCCTTTGTCGCCGGGATCCTCAACGAGAGATATCACCACCTACGCACGCGGTTCTTCATTGGCACTTCCAACATCCGCTACCTCCACAAACGCTTCGTCGAACCAGACGTGGAATACGACCAGTTCCACAACAGAGGCAACTTCGCATACGAGCTTCACCGCGCAAGACACCTCCTTGCACAAGACCCTCGAGACCACGTATACGCCTTCCTCGGCCACTTTTCCCTCGGCAAGGGCAGCGAGGAGCTCCAGAGCCTCGTGGTGGACTATTCCAAGAGCATCGAGGATGTGTACTTTGACGTTGCTGTGAGAGGTCTCCGCGGAGCCAACGATCTCGTCATGTTGGCTGCGACACATCACAGCCGACCCAACGGAAAGAGGCGAGCGCCGGGGAACGAGCAGGAAGTGGACTTGCCATCGTGGGTTCCCGACTGGAGGGACTTGCCGATGCATATTCTTGGGTCTCCTGCGGTGCCGCATCGGGCGTCGAAGGATACTAGACCGGATCTCACCATTGACGAAGATAAACGGATCTTGCATGCTCGTGGGGTTAGGGTCGATGTTGTGGAGAGGCATTCGTGGACAATTTACGGGACGGCGTTTCAGGTGAGGCAGGACGATCACGGGCCGAAGAAGAAGTGGTGGAAGCAGCCTCGTCCAAGGGAGAACAGTCAAGCCAATGACCATGGCTCTCGCTCTCCTCAGCCTCGGCCTCAAAGTAATGATACCCGTTCACCTAGCAGCAGCAGCAATACCTCAAGGGGAAGTCAGAATACCACGAGAGGCAGCAGTAATAGTAGTTATCAACGAGGCCGCAACTCTCATCAACGACGAAACAGCCAAAGTGAACAATCCGGCTCTCGCACACACCCCATGGAAGTCCTCTGGAAGCAAATCTGCGGCTACCAAACCTTTACCCTCTCACGCATATACCCGCCCTTCCTCAAAGACCCTTCCTCATCCCCATCTCCGTCCCCGTCTCTCCCTACGACCTCGCACGATCACCACAAGTCCGCCTTCTTCGCACTCATCCAGACCCTCACCAACGCCTGCACCGGCATGGACCGCTCGCGCCCATATTCATCCATTTCTCCGGACGAATGGCTCGCCAGCGGAGCAGCCTATCTCGTGCGCTACGCACTCCCCGCGTCTTCATCCTCTTCATTGTCGCCTTCACAAACGTTTCCCTCTTTCCCCTCTTCCCAACGATCAGAAAGCAACAACATTAACAACACTAACAGCAATAACAACAACAAGAATGTAATGTCCAACTTCTTCGAGAGAGCAAACTCCCTCGCCTCCTCCTCCTCCTCCTCACACACCCCCATCTCCCCCGCCATCCACGCCCTCTCCCTCACCGGCGACCCCTTCAAATGGAGCCACGAAGCCACCCTCATCACCCGCTACCGCCGCTTCGCCGTCACCCGCAACGGCTACTTCGTCCTCGGGCCCGACGCCCTACAAGAAGGCGACGTCGTGGCCGTGCTGCGCGGGGGCAAGACGCCGTTTTTGCTGCGTGAGGTGAATGCCGGGGAGGGTGGTTGGAGGCTCGTTGGGGAGTGTTATGTGCATGGGTTGATGGATGGGGAGGGCTGGGATGTGGAGGGGGCAAAGGAGGAGGTGTTTTCGATACGATAGGAAAGGGGATGAACTTGACTGATCGTTACAAGGGGGTGGATCGGCGAAGGGGTTGAATCTGTGATGGACGTGGGCTAGGAGTATGTATGCCCTTGTATAAACACCATCTAACTAATACGCTCGATAATTCCACACTATATTCACTACTAAGGATGAATCTCTGCAGCCATATACATTATACATCCTCTTTGCCATGATATAGTATCTATTCAGTGATCAAGTGTACCTAGTTGTGTCGTGTTGTAAATGTAAATGGCTATCTATCCTCAAACATGGCCCTTACAGCTTTCACACATCACTAGACAGATCGCAACCCTCTGTACTCTCGCTCCCATCGTAATCTTATTCTTCTCTGCGATTCAATTACTGTTCAGAATCATCGTAGGACATGACTCACTCTCACAGTTCATGTTAGCTCTACACATATTGTACTACTACAAAACTTCACACACATACAAGTCACATCTTAAGCGGAAAGGAATTCAAGGTACATCATGAAATATTTTTTTGGCATTTCATATCCACTCCGCCTCTAGCCGAGCGAATCTTTGCCTCTCGTCTATCTATACAAATCCAAACATGAAAAAGTAAGGCCGCCAACCCTTATCCGGCCAGCTCGTGAGTGAAGTCGGGGACAGATTATGTCGCACCCCTAGCTAAAATGTGACAAAGGAAATTTGAAAAAAAAAAGTGAGTAAAGCTACCGTCGATATTTGTGACCCGTCCCATTGTGTGTCCCAATTGATTCCCAAAAAGAAAAAGATAAAAACTCCGTCGCCGTTGCCTGGTCCAAGTTTGTGTACATATGAGCCCTGGAATAGGTGGATAGAAACAAGCCGCTAATTAAGAATGGGTCGTTGCAAAAAGTATTTCTTTTTTTAAGGCTTTAAAGGTCCATAGTCAAGATCTCTAGCCTTGAGACTAGAGACTCTATGCTGGCACTTATACTTTGTACTCGGGCCATGGCAAATGCGGCACTGACTTCCTCTTCGGTGGCATCGACAAGCTCGATTCTGGAGAGCATCTTCTCGGGCTCAATACCACCAAAGATGTCGACGTGTGTAAGGCTGTCAGTGTCAAGGGCTTGGGACTCAGGGCGGGACGATGTAGGCTCGGCGTGGAAGAGGGCGAACTCGGGGTCTGCCTCAAACTCCTCATCGACTGGTGCAGCCTCGGTCTGGACAACGGGAGCCTGCTCGATGGGTCGCTTGATGACAGGCACCTCAACCTTCTCGTCATCAGACTGGAAAGTCTGCTCGACGAAGCTGGATGTCTTGCCGGAAAGGATGCTAGACTCGATAGGAGAAGGCACCTCGGAAGTCTCCACAACGAAAACCTGGGGCTGGAAGTTGAAGCCGTCGAGGTTGAACATGGAGTAATCCATGCTCTGCTCAGGGATCATAGCCATGCCAATCTGCTGCTGAGAGGGCTGAGCGCCATAAGGGTTCACATCCTTGACGGATCGCTGCTCTGGCGACTGCTGGGGCTCAGGCTTAACCTGGGGCTGAGCAGCCACGGAGGGGTTTGAGCTGAGGTGGTCCAGGAAGTTGGAGAATGAGGGAGACGAGAGGAGCATGCGAGTGAGAGCAGACAGGCGCTTGTTCTCCTCGACAAGAGCGCGGTTCTGAGCACGCAGATCATTGTTCTCGGTAACTTTACCGGAGACCTCAGACTCGAGCTGGGTGATGTATTCTGTGACTGGTTAGTGAAAATGCTTTGCAATGGTATTCATGTAATATCTTACCCTTTCTTCTTGATCGGAATGCGCGGGCGGAGACCTTGTTGCGCAGCTGTCTCCGCTCTTTGCTGCTGAGCTTCTTGCCCTCCTCACTGGCCAAAAGGCGTTCGTCCTCATCCATTTCCTCCTCATCCTTCTTAGACCTGCTCAAGTTGGTGGTGGGAGTCGGGCTATCGGATGGCGGAGGAGCAGGCTTAGCCCGCATCGAGTTGAGGAGCTGAGTGATCTTCTGCTCGACAATAGGGTCGTTGTGAGGCGACAGCTTGCCACGAGGCTTTGACTGGGCAGGCTGGCGCTGAGCCTGTTGCTGCTGCATAATGTGCTGCTGCTGCCTCTGTTGGGCATGAGCCTTGGCCATGGCAGCCTGAGAGTGCGCACCAGGCCACAGACGGCCGACGCTGCCTGAGTGGTTTGTAGGGACTGGCGAAACGATGTTCTCCTGCTCAATGCTGCTGGGGTTGATGGTCGAGAAGAGCTGGGAATCGGCGGGCGACTCAAAGTCCATGGCCTCGGTCGGTCCAATGGTCGTCTGCGAGGGCGAGGTGTTGAAGTCAAACACTTCGTTCTCGGGAGTGAAGCTGGTCAGGAAGTCGAGGCTTCCAAAATCCTGGTAGCCCGCGTTGCTCGACTCGTTGACGGCCATTGTGTTGGCGATGGCTCCGGGCACGAAGCCAGTCTGCTGGCGGTACATGTCATAGTTGTGACTCGGGCCGCTCAGGCTGGGCGTCGTCATCATGCTGGGCGTCGTCACGGCGGCGCTGACGGGGCTGGCGAAGACTGGCTTTGATGAAGACGAAGGAGACATGGACGGCGAGCCATAGCTGGGCATGGCATCGTACTCTGATAGATCGAGCAGCGCGTCCAAGTCGACGTTATTGTTGTCCGTCATGATGGCGGATGTGCCGGCGAAAGGCGAGGTCGTGGATTGATTCGAGTCGGTCTGATGCGTCACGATAATCCAGATGCAATGAACGGCTTTGTGTTTGATGGTTCACAAAGTCGCAGAATAATAAAAACCTTAGAATTAAGGATGTATTGATGAATACAGGTTTGAGTGCAGGATAAAGGTGACGACGACCGGTTTTGGGGGAGCGGCGATATTATGGTTGACGGACTGTTAGCGGCTGGGCCTGAAGCCAAACGGGGGGCCGTGGCCACTACTGGCACTACAGGACCGCTAAACACCTGAGCAGGCACCTGGATTACTGGGCAAAGGTGCGCTCTAGGGGCTGCGCGGAGGCCCCTTGGCGTCTGGCAGAGGTGTAGGACCTTGCAGGGGTGCGGCGGGGGTGCACGCACAAACGGGGCAGTGGACGCGTAAGCCTTTTTTCCCTGGGCATTTAATGCAGTGAGCGTCCACTAAGGCGCAACCACTAGGCGCAGCCTTTGGCCTCTTTGGCTCAAGTGCGGGATGGATCTTTTGCAGCCTCTGCGTTTTGCTTGTCCATTGCCTGAGGGATGACGACGCCTGCCTGGCCGAGTGTCCACTCACAGCCGCTCTTCTGGCTTCTGCTCGCTCTCGTTAAATCCTGAAGCAAGCTCCGGCCGGGTGCGCCAACCGAAAGGCCAGCACACAGGCTCGGAGATTCGCAGGGCTGACGACCAAACCGACGACGCAGGCCGCGAGTCCAGCCAGTTCCCAGCGACTATCTACTGTATCTGTACAGCACAGCGTCGACGAGATGGGGCATGGTGATGTTACTGTACTATCGAGAGATATACGTTGAAGATAAGCCCATTGACGGAATTGATGCCACCACGGACGTGGCCAATATCGAGCTGGTGCTGATTGCTGCCGGATAGCTTCTACTACGGCCAACTATTGATTGCTCCGGCTCCGGCTCCGTTCGTTGGCTCAAAACAACAAAAAGGCACTTGAGCCCGTTCGCTCGCCTTCGCTTTGGACTGGGCGTCGATAGTTTGGCTTTTAGGACCTGATCATCAGCAAACAAGATTCGTTCCGCTCCTTCGGGTTGCTCAACAGCCCGACGGTTCGTAATCATTCCTCTAGAGGCGCTACTTTGCCGGTACTCCCATTTGCCTCAGGATACCCACGTAACTCTCCCACTACTTCATGTACCATCTAAGTCCCTCCAACTGCTCGCGAGACCGTCTCCCCACAAGTGGTGGCTGTGCACACCATTCCATCTTCTCCAAAGCATCAGAGCTTCAATCCTGATGGATGGACTCCTCGGTCTCCGAGCTGCTGAGTCACCCATTATTCATCACGTGACGCTGCTCTCGCTTGCAAGCAGCAGATGGAGATTGGCGGTGGCAGTGTTTCACAAGAGAATCTCGTTGGCTCAAGCAAGCCCTTGCCAGCGTATCGCTGTTTGTCTTGATTGGCTCACAACAAGCGTATTTCATCTTTGCGGACCCGAACTCCTGTCGAGCATTTCCCGTTGGTTTGTTGACAGCGAGCCAAGGTCAAGGTGGCCATTGCATTGCCGTGGTTGCGAAACATTGATCTACCCAACACTCCTTGACGCCGTGCTTTCCTTTGTCGTGAGATTGCTGAATCCATCAATGGCTTTAATTCCAAGGTCGCTAATTCGATGGCAACATCTCGTCACTCTCAAAGCGGCATGTACGAGTACCAAGTACACACTTGCATCTACCGCCAAGGCCTGTCCGAGTCAATGCAATTTCTCCCACCGCTCAGCTTCAGGATTGCTGTGGCTTAGGTCCTTGCCAACGTAACAGCAGCATCTAAGCCGAACCAAGCACCATTCACTACTCCGTACTCGTACTGGTAGAAGTTATCCTGCCCACCGTCTGAATCCTCCTTTTCTTGGCCTTTGTGATTACTTTGCCGCCTTGCCGGTGCGCAGGACCATATCACCGGGCAGCGGCTGAGTCGGCAGTGAAGCTGCTCCTGAAATCCTCACTGGGCGGAGTAACCTCGTATGAAGGCGACAAGTTTTTCGAGAAGCATTGGTCAAATCTGAGGAAATGCCTGGCCACTTGCCTTTCTCGCCTTGTTTCAATCACAATGCCCACCGGCCCTGCTGAAACTGTCTAAAGCTCCCAAGGCTATGCAACACAACACGTGTGATGTTTCTATTTTTGACTATGCGACATGTACCTTTTTGCGATTCAGTTCGTCTTTCTGGAATATTGAATGGTTCCACCAGCAGCCCCGGAGTGGTGTTGATCTCAACTGACAGCCATTTCTGGTCGAGTCTTGATACCCACTTGCCACCCAGCACTGCTTGGACGCCTCGCCAAGAGCATCTTGACGTTTCGTAGCGCATATCTTTCGACAGTAGGTTCAGTATTCATCCAATTCATCTAGATTATCCAATCATTATTTGACTGGCTGTTTCGTGGCTGTGCCAAACCCGAATGGCGCGCGGATCATCGGTCAATCTCTAGTCTCTGACATAATTCCACATGTCCGCCGTTGTCAAGATGTGGGTGCTTGAATCGCTATCCTAAATAGGCAATGGATAGACGGAGACCGGACATGGAATTGTATCTCCGCCATCCGTCTCTTGTCTCCGGGTGGATGTGGTGTATTCCGTATAATCGTATTGATGCAACGGATTGCCAAGCAATGAAGCAATAAAATCACCAGTCTTGGCCCTTGGCTCTGCTTCTTGCTCCTTGCTTTCTGTTTTCCTGACAGGTCATGACATGTGCACATCACATGCGAACACCTATCGGAAAGGGAACAATGTTCTCCCAGCTCCCACGTGATTATGTAATAAAAAGCATCAAGCTGCCCAACATCATGAGAGAATCTCGCGTCAAAACTGCCAGATGGACACGCATCTGGCTTCAGCATCTGATCAGTCAAAGCCCAACCAGCTGCAGGCAGAGCCTTTGAAGCGGCCGTTTCTGTGTTGCCACGGCCCGCCTCGCCGTCCGCTGGTATCGGGAGCTGTCGGCCTGCAACTCGAAGCGACGATAACGGGCGTCAAGGCTCCCTTTGTTCAGTCGCTCCGGACCCACGCAACTGTTTTACCATTTTGATTTGTTTGCTGCTCGTGTTGCGTTCCTCTGAGCCAGGCGACCACCTTTTGGTGCTGTAACCGCCCAGCTGAGCGAGGGTTGATGCAAGATATCAGCAGCTCATTGATGCAACCTTGGGCGCGTGCTAAGCCGGTGAACTGTGCCTCTTTGCTATGCTAACACTGCCTCCGTTCCTGGAAGACATCGCGTTATGATATTGTATGATAGTCACTGAAATTCAACATGGGAAGAGCACGACGAGGCTTGGTCCCAGGAGCCGCCGCTGGACCCAAAGAGCGGCACAAGAGAACTCAAAGATCGCAGTATCGCAACCCCTACTCTCCTCGACATGAGAATTTCGTGGCAAAACCGTCGCTGCCAAAGTCAAAGCATCACTCGTACTTCGAGCTAGTTGAGAATAAAGAAAAGAAGAAGAAGCTCGAGTATCAGGTACATAGCATATACGCTTCCCGTATGCCTGTCGTGATGCGGAAATATACTCACAATCTCAGATCACGACGGAAAAGACCCCGCCACCAGGGTTCGAGTTTGTCCCCATCGGCAACCCCCAGCTTACCGCAGCCTGCAAAGAAATATCCCGCGAAAAAGATGCCATGATATTTATTGTTTCCGTGTGTTTCCTCCCGTCGTACGTGTGATGCAACATTATTATCTAACATTCAGCTTCTCAGAATGCAAAAGGTCTTGATGAAAGCAGCCTTGCCAACCAAGTGCATCGAATTGGTCATCATATTAGGCAAGTCATTGTTGAGGAAGCCAAGGCAAGCATCGATGACATGCCTCACCTTGTCGGCGCAGTAACAGGCGCCGGCCCTGAGCCTATTCCCGAATCCCAGAGCGCCTATCATGCTCAAGTTGATGCCGCCATTAGGGACCTGTTTCCACGGATTCCCAATACTGACCGTCAGATGATTATTGAGCATTCTTTCACTCGGGTTTGTATTTTCTCCTTTCTCTCCCCATCTTTCCCCATAGTACCAAAAGACCAATGGCGAACAATAATATCTTCCTTAGGGATCAACTAATCGATCTGAGCATCCTGTCGGCTTCTCAGAAGACATTCCACTTTCTCGCAGGGTCCAGCTGGCAGTCCTTGCCCACATAAGGCACACTCATACGCGGTATGATGCACTGTTGAGGGAAACAACTTGGCAGAACGCGCGACGAACTGTAGAATCTCTGTGTCTGGACATCCTCGTTAAGTGGCGGGGAGATGAGGAAACCGGTCGTGACCAACTGGACGAGATCTTGCGTGAGGTCGTTGTCATCTCTGATTCCGAGGATGACGACGATGATGATGAAGATGAAGATGACGATGACTCGACCGATTATACGTCGGATGAGGATGCTGATCAAGCCAGGCTCACACCCATGCCTGTGTATCGGTCAGCACAACCTGTCCGTCATATATATCAGCCAGATCGCTCCCCTCCTAGGTCCTCCGTTCGAGAAGCGATTCAAGTGTTTTCTCCTCCTGCTCCAAATGTGGTGGCGTTGGGATACGCTGATCGTGGTCGCAGAGTTGACAGGAGAGCTCAGCGTGGGTTCAGAAGATACCGCGCCTGGGAAGAAGCTATCAGACGTAATCGAGTGGAAACACCAGTGGCTGGGCCGCCCTCTCTGGATACTGCCATCAGCCATGCCGCCTCATATCAACCTTCCAGGTCTATTGGGCCTTCTTATGACGTCCATGTCCGGCCATATGACAACTCAAGTCCAGTGGTTCTTCCCTCTGGAACTTCCCCAAGTTTGAATAGCCGCGGGATACAACGGCCCATGTATGAGGTACCATCTTCTTTGACTTCGTCACCCTACCGTGGTCCGCCTATAGATGCTCGACCCTCTCATGAAAAGGTAATGTCCACTGTGCCGTACTCGACTAGCACGTCATCTCGCGAGCTGGCTCCTTCGGCTTCCAGTCTTTTCCCGGACATGTTGGTGCGCTCTATTGAGCCGGCATCCCCAGCCGCGCAGTCCACATACATACGCACTCTACCTCCCAGGAGCCAGGTCTCGGTAAGTTCCTATGCAACACCGGTCACACCACTGGCCGGCTTTCAGCATCCCCCTAGGCTTGTTTCAAATCCAGGAGAAGGAATCCAATCTTGGGACCGCCCCCCAGCGACGCAGGTAATTTATGATGGACCGCAAAATGCCATGGATTTCAATGCCATTTCCAGTAGAGAATCCAACCATTCGCATGACTTCCGTGGTCAGACATATCCGCATCCCACTGCATATGGAGCACAGCCAGCATCTTCTTTTCCTCATCCGGCATCAGGCAACCCATTGTCAGCTCCTTCCAGGCTTCCGGAGACGAGGAGAATCGTTCTAAACGCAACCCGCCCAGGAGAGCGTTCAAATCCTATCCTTATGGAGGATCGGGGCGGATACTATGAAAGGGTCAACCCTCGGCCTGAGGGCAGCGCGCGAATTCAACTACGACCTACCCGCCCTGCTCAGCCACCGGCAGAGGTTGAGGTCCAAACCACTGTCAGGCCTCACACGATTTTTCAATGGGAAGAAGATTCGAGGCATAGAGCCGAGCGCCGAGGTGTTGCAGAAATCGAAGTCAATCCTCTATTTGATTCTCGCTCCCGTCCACCTCCTGCACCCCATACTCACCCCTACCCTCCTCGCGACTATTATGGTGCACCGAGGCTTGAACCACTGACCAAAGAGCCGGACTACAGAGTACAAACCCGGCAAGTGCCCAGTGGAGAGTATGCTGCACCACCTCCTGAGGGCTATTGGGTCATGTAAGTTACAGACACTCTTGTTCAACATACGTCTCGAATTCGCTTTGATTTAATACTCATGTGTTGCAGACGACAATACGGTGACAGACAGGTCCCACGACCTCATCCTGAACCCGTTTATCACCCCATCCCCACGCGACCCCCTGGGGTAGATGAACGGTATGACACTAGGCGTGAGCATCCGGGCCTAGGTCAGCCAGCATCAAACATAATTGTTATCGACTGATGTGGCATTTCTGGCCTTGGGCTTCAACGTCAGCTCGCCCCTTGTTCCTTTATATTTCCTACATCGAGATTCAAACCCGAGCATTGCACAGCATCCAATGATGATGATTATGATGAGCACATCAAGAGTTAGAAGCATGCATATACGGTTTTGTTTGTTTGTTTTCTTGTTATTCAAAAATGGCATGGCAAAAAGCATGGAGTGGAGGATTTTTGCTTGGTTGAACTCATGTTTATATACCCCCCAACGCTCTCCTTTTGCCGGACCCGGCCACGTGGAAGCACCATTATTAGATACCCAGAGGGAGGAAGGCATTGGCGGCTATTTGCTTGTTTGTTTGTTTTGTTGAGCATGATTTGGAAAAGAGCATCAATGATGGAAAGACACGTGCGAGTACATGATGCATCTATGTTAGAAAGGGGTGTGAAATTGAAGGCGAGCCGAGTGCTGAGTTTATTGTGCTTGAAAATTGAACATGTCGATTGTGATTGTGCCTTTTTTCTTCACAACAGGAACATCATGAGCAGATAGTAAGTAGAACAAGTAAATATGTATTTATTTCGAGAACAACAAAAAACTAATAGTTAACCACGCAACCCACATTTCGCTCACATGTAAAGTGAGTTCCAGCAGCTCTCTTTCTTTTTATGACCCGTGGGGTATCCATAAGATGCATACAAAGGCTATTTTCACCCAATCATGCCGTCATTTCTTTCATGCAAGAACGCTTTCTCTCCTTAAGAACCCTCCCTTTAGTTCCGGCCTCTTCCCCGCCCCTTGCCCACTCCCGAGCCCGGGCCGTGTCTCTTCTCGGTGCCCAGGCCCCTCCGGCCAGCAGCAATACCGCCCTTTCCGCTCCTTGGACCGCCGAAAGAGCCGCCGCGGCCCCCTCGGCCTCCATGCATCGGGCCGCCTCTTCCACGGCCTCCTCTGCCACCGCGATCGCGGCCGGGGCTGATGCTGTTCTTGACGGCCACGGCGTCGTCCTCGTCCATCTCGTCGCCGTCGTCGCCGTCCTTGGAGCGCTTGTTGGAGAACTTGAGCCTGCCGCCGCGACCGCGCTTAGCAGCATCGCGGCCCTTGATGGCGGCGACGTAGGCGCCCACGCCCGAGTTCTCGGCGCCGCCGGCCTGGTCGACGTCCATGGCGCCCTCGTCGTCGCTGTCCTTGCCGAGGATGAGCTTGCCGTCGAGGTCGGTCTTGGCTTTTGTCTTCTGGGGCTTGCGGAGCTTGACGGGCTTGGTGGATGATATTCTAGCGAGGGCCTTCTTGTCGAGAAGGTCGAGGGGCTCGTCGTCGTCTTCGACAATGTATGTCTTGCCGCCCTTCTGGGCCTTTTTCTTGGGTCTCTGTGCGCCCTCGTCGTCTGATCCCTCAGATTCGTCCGAGTCGCTGCTATACAGAGCGCGGTCGTATTCGTTCTCATACTGTCGCTTGCCGTCGTCCTCTTCCTCGTCTTCACTAGCGTCGTCGTCGTGGGCACCCTTGGCAGCATCCTTCTTTCTCTTTGCTCTCTCCTTGGTCTTGCGAATGTTGGCGAGCAACTTCCTGTCGGACTCGGGGCAGCTCTTGTTGATGGCGTCGAAGCCGAAGCGGCGGACCATGCGCTCCAAGATGTGCTTTACCTTGGCCTTGAAGTGGCCCTTGTGTTCGTTGCTCCAGATAATCAGGTTAGGAACGAGTGTGTCCAGTCGTGGCATCATCAGCTCAACTGGCAGGCTGATGACACAGACCTTGACGAAGCCAAGGCAGCTCTTGACAATCTCTCGGTTATTTGAAGTCAGGAAGAGATCCATCGTTTGCACCAGGTCAGACAGAGTCTGGTCGCTCAGGGATGATCGAAACTCGTAGAGAAGACGGCTGATGGCAGTGACTGACGCAGAAATCATGTGGGGGGTGCTTCCAGCCAGACCAGCGCTCACCATGGTGAAGAACTCTTCGATATTGGCAGTGGCAGCTGGGGCGTCGCTTGGCATGTGAGGCACTTTGCTGTTGTCGATGACAGCACCGTTAGCAGCCGCCATCTTGTGTCCCATCTGAACCAAGAGGTCGTATGCGCTTTCACGGGCTCGTTCGTTGTTCTCCTTGCAGCAGATGACAATCTCGCTCAGAACAGACGGGATGAAGTGAAGGCAGTTGTCAGGGACAAAGGGCAACAGTGCAGTAATGGCAGCGATTCTCTCGCGTCTGGCCGGAGCAGAGACCTTCTCCGAGCTGGAGAGGATCAGGGTCTGCAGCTCAGCATTTCGCTCCTGCAGAGCAGCCTTACCAAGCTCGGAAGTGGCCAGTCGTGGTATCAGCTTGTACGCCTTCTTCTGCAGCTGAGGCTCCTCCTCCTTGTTGATAATTACAGAAGCAATCTCAAACAATGTAGCGAAGCTCTCTCGTGGGAGATATGCCGAAATGGTAATGATAAGATCCATGAGAGTCTGTGCAGTGGACGGCATGTGATCCTTTGACTTTTGTCCTTGAGCGGACTTCTCGGCAGCCGGTGCATTCTGGAGTTCCCCAGCAAGCATCTTGCTAACACGGTCAAACGTGTCCATAAGCTCCTGGTTTGGCGTGATGCTAAGGAAAGCATTTACAGTCTGCAGAATGGGGCCTCGGCTCTGGGGCAAAGTCTGGGTATACACGTTAAAGAGAACAGCAAGCATATTACCAGCAAACTGGCCCAGATACGCCAAGTTTTTGCGAGCGGCATCCTTGGTTACCCGGCTCTGTAGGAGAAGGTCTTCTTCCTCCTCTTCGATGTTTGCAATCGCTTGGTTGGATTCAATCAAGGTTCTCAAACCTCTGCAGATATCCAGTCTCAAATCGACTTGCTTGTAGAGAAGATTGGCCAAAATTTCAGCCATGGCTTGGTCGAAAGACTCCATCAGGTCAAGCGGCAGGTCGCAGTAACCCGGCAGAGTAGACCAGATTTGCTGCACCAGCGTCTCGTAGATCTTGATCTCCATAGTCTTTTCAGCTTCCCCGTGATCCAAGACCTTCTGGAACATGACTTCACTCAAAGGCACCATCTCGCTCTTGAAATGAGCCAGGTTTGTGTTGCTAATGTAGTCTCGCAGGATCGGGAACAGCCACGCTCTTCCGTTCTGACCCTTTACGGGCTTGATGATGTTCAATGGGAGAATAGATAGAACCGCCTCAGGGCCCATAGCTCGAATAGCCTGGCCCAGGACCTCGTCCGCCTCCTTCTTGTTCCGGAAAGACGGGTTTTCGCGGATCTCTCCGATGGTTCGTGTGACGTTGAGCATGATTGGGTTTGCCCTCCATCTCAGAGTGGTGAAAATAGCCTCCAGGACATTGAAAGTCTGCAACCAAGCGGCTTGGTATTGAACACTGAGGAGAGACTCGGCCGCCTTGGCAATTTTATCCAGGACTTTCTCATCGTATATTGACGGCTCAAGAATAACCTGTGGGGGAATGCAGTTGGCCATGAATGAGACCAAACACTCGGAGGCCGAGATTCTAATGTTTTCGGAATCAGACTGAAGGAACTGCGCCACCATGTTGAAAAGATCGGGAAGGTTTTGGAAGGTCTCGTCAGCTTCAACCTGTGCAGACACATCGTAGCCTCGGGAAAGGATCGCAAGCCACGGGGGGACAAGTTGGGTATCGTTCGCAGCTGGTCGCAGCTCTGAAATGATTTCCATTAGGCGAGGTAGCTTTGCTGAAGTGAGTTCGTCTGTCATTCCCTCAAAGATCAACTCGAAAATCTCAAAAGCGGCCATGGTCATGTACTCGTTGCCCGTCTTGGCAATGTTTAGGAGGAGTTCACAAAGAGACTCGATTTTGGTGCTCGGCCAGCCACCGCTCGCAGATGCTACTGTCTTGATCAACTGAAGCGCATGGATCAATGCCGGATCGTGCGTCGTGCTGGGCGCCTTCTTGCCCTTTCGTGCCTGGACAGCCTGGGCTGCAAGATCCTCCAAGTTCTTCAGCGCAGTGTGGGCGCACATATCCGCGGCTGGGTGGTCCGTGGAGGGGCTTGGCGGGGGGTTCTTAAGAACTTTCTTGAGCGCATCTTGAGATCGTCTTCGCACCTTGGGCCTCTGGTCCAAAGCTAGGTTCAGCAGTCCGGCAACGGCACGCCTTGGTCCAATCTGGGTGACAGACAGTTCCCATGAAGCGGCATCCTGGGCCAGGAGGAGAGATTCCAAGCAGCCAATTGAAGTCCTGAGAAGAATCGGCTCCGCATCCTGCGACAACAAAACCGGCGCGAGCAGAGTAAGGATCTGGGTAAACTTGGATCGAAGCAGAGGCTGCGGTGCGAACGGGGTGACTACGTCGAGAAGATAGACCACCGGAGTGGCCAATTCGATGTTAATGTTTCCATTGTTCTCCGCCTGCTGAAGAAGCGCGAGAAGGGCGGCAAAATATCCAGTAGAAGTGGGAGCTGTGTTCTGCTCCTTCAAAGTTGATTCGACCGCCTGCAAGACAACGACAGTCTAGCGCACACAAAAAAGTTAGCCAATGCAAACCGTACATCAATCTCTGAATACACAAGAATGCTCACCTTCTTCTGACTCTGAAGTCCCGGGGACTTGATCTTGTCCAGCTTCTCAGCCAGAGTCGGAGTTGGAGTCGCCATCTTGTCGTAGATATCGTCCAAAACCTCGTGAGTGAGAGAAAGCGTCCGCTTCGCCCGCTGCAAAATTCGAGACAAGCAAGCGCACAGCACAAAAAATTCCTTATAGTAATCCCCGCCAGTCGATAGCGATAACGATAAGTTGCGCCAGACAGGTGGAGTGTGGCTGAGCCAGCGTATGCCAATATCCAATATTCGACATCGTTGTATCCGAGCTGCCGACGTACCTGCGGCCCCTCCAAGCCTCGCCCAAGCTCCAGCGGTAGTAATTGGTCGTCAGCTTTCTGGGGGATCCAGCTTCGCAAGTTCGATTCCGCTCCGGCCACTGAACTGCGCAGCTTCGGCGAGGAACCATGACTTTCCTCATTCTTGTGATTGGCGACCTGCACATCCCGGACAGGGCGCTGGACATTCCCGCCAAGGTATGCCGAGCAAGAAAGAGCACCAGCGGCTTTACCCTGGAGCTTTGGTGTTGTCACCGTTTGCTAACTTATGATGTTGCGTTCGCCCCTCTAGTTCAAGAAGCTGCTTGCGCCCGGCAAGATTGGCCAGACTCTATGTCTCGGTAACCTCACCGACAAGCACACCTACGAGTATCTACGGTCCCTGTCGCCGGACCTCAAGATCGTCAAGGGCCGCACCGATGTCGAAGCCACGTCTCTCCCTTTGACGCAGGTCGTCACTCACGGCGGCATCCGCATTGGCTTCTTGGAAGGCTTCACGCTTGTTTCCAACGAGCCCGACCTGCTTCTCGCTGAAGCCAACAGACTGGACGTCGATGTCCTGTGCTGGGGCGGCACTCACCGTTTCGATGCCTTTGAGTACATGGACAAGTTCTTCGTGAACCCGGGCAGCGCGACGGGAGCCTTCTTGACAGGAGCAAGCCTGGATGCTGAGCCTACGTCTCCAAGCTTTTGCCTGATGGATGTGAGATCTTCTATATACTCTATAATGTCTACCAATGATACTGACTCTTATGACAGGTCCAAGGCATTTCACTGACTCTCTACGTTTACCAACTAAAGACGGATGAAAAGGGAAATGAGAATGTGGCGGTAGAGAAGGTTACTTATACAAAGCCCGTGGAGCCATCTACGGGTTCATCATGACACACCTGATTTAATTGGAGAGAGAAGATGCTCAGCTAATAGAAACCATTGTAATTGCCGACGGCAGAGGTAGAGAAGGAGTCAATACCCGATCCAACCCAATTATACATAACAACTTTGGTGCTTGTCGGTGTACAGGTCCACCATCACTTTCAAAGAACCAGAAAAAGCATAAAGATAAATTCAAATATCATTCAATAATTTCCGTCGCTTGGTATCTCGCGCATGAAACAAGATTCAAGTTCGCCTAACAATGCATCCCGAATTGACAGTCGTGAGTGCCCATAGTAACGCCTAAACACATTCCTTACTCGAAACTCCTGGTACTTTCCCTCTCTGCTCTTATACGCTTCAGGGCCGCCATCATACCATCATACTCCTCCGTCTAGAGTTAATCTTCTCCCTTGTTGATAACTTGTCGTCTTCGTAGTCATCATCAGGATTCATTATAGAAGGCTTTGATGTAGTGGTCCGTCTCCGACCCCGTTTCTTTGGTTCCTTGACAGGTACTTCCTTCTCAGCCGGAGGCGACTCGCTTGTAAACTCATACACATCGGCCTCTGCCAAACCGCTACTATCAAGGTTGATACTAGTATCCCTTGATCCCTCGGATGACTCTGCGTCCTTCAAAGCATCGTTGACAATTCCCAAGCCCTTTGATGCTATGCTCGAGGAACGCTTGCGGCGTTCCGTAACGACGCTACTTAGAAGGACGTCTGTAGCTAAATGTTTTGCTGCTAGAGGGCTCGACGGATTATCTTCGATATCGGTTACTGCCATCTCTCGTTTACTCTTTGTCGACTCAGGCAAAGCGGACTCGTAGTTGCTAACCCGTCGAGCATATTTCCCTTCTCCAGTTACGGCATCAAATAGCTCCTTGGTTGGTCGTCGCATCTTGGCTCTCAGATTGGGCTCAGTATAACTGATAGTCGTCCGATTCCGCCTACTAGGCCGTGATGTCTCTCCGTTGGACGAGATGTCAGCAGGAGGAGGGGTGTCTCCTCGTGATCCCTCAGGCGATACGTCCACCGCCAGAGAGCCAGGCGAGAATAATGCTGATTCTCTGATGGGTGCTGCCAAGTCAATTGTTGCATCCGAGGATCCTTGGGATTCGATCGTAAAGATAGGCAGGGCTTTTGCTTCAGCGGGTAATGGGTTCTTCGCTTTTTGTTTTTGTCGATCAAATGTTGCCCTCGATTTTGCTGCATTGAGTTTGGCTGTTGCTATCTCATCAACCACAGATGGCTTCATCTTGGAAATTTTCCTTGGGGATTGAATATCGTCGTTAGTGCTCTTGACTGCCAGCGGTCTTCGAACGTTTTCTGAGAGCTCCAGTTGCGAGGTCTTTCTCATCTTAGAGAAACCCCTCCCCGACCTTCCTTCTGTCTTGTCGACTAATATCTTGCCAATACTCTTCTCATTCGTTCCCTTCTGAGGTTGGTTGTTTTCGCTGTCGTCTTGAGCTCCAAATTTCCGTTTTGACCCGGCCTTAACGGGTAGAGTTGGTGCAGCATCCACAGTATTCTTGGGCTTGTTGACCCGGTCACGCTTTTGCGCTATCTGCTCCTCACCATCGTCTACTTGGTCAGATTTTGACGATGCTAGTGTAATTGGGGGCTCCAGGCCCTTTGTTTTCTTTGAGCTTTCAACAGGCATTGATCTAGTTGGTGAATCGATCTTGACAGGGTCTTCCTCAATGTATTTAGACATTGGTGGAGGGCCCAGTTCAGGCGACTCGATATCAGCTTCTGACCTGAGAGCTAGAATTTGTTCATGACTATAGATTTGTTAGCATGTCATTTATTCACTGCGAAGTTGAGTTTACCTACTTCATTGATCTCCGGGAATTGCTCCTGTTTTCGCTGATGACGCCAAGTTCTTCAACATCTTTTGCAATTTCGCGTAGCCGCCTCTGAGATGGACTAGGCCGACTCGCGCTGAAGCCCAATGGGTTCTTTGATCTTCGCTTAATCATGGGCGAATGTCTCTTCGCGGGCGGCTCGAGGCCCAATTCTGCAATAAGAGAGCCCCATTCTGTGAGTTGTGACTCTAATTTGGCCTTAATGGCCATCGCGTGATCTGCTATCCTTCGCGACTCGCTGTCATCGACTTGTTTTTCCAGCTCCAGGATGCGGCTGCGCAGCTCGAGATTTTCCGACAGCATACATGCGCACTCATTTTCCAGTTCGCGGATTCGAAGGGCTCGGATGTTGTTTGTCTTTGCGAGTTCTCTATTCTGGCGAAGCATCTTCTTGCGAACTGAATGGCACGTTGTTAGCACGCGCGACAAATCAGAATTTGATGCCTGAGATCACATACGCGTTTCCAGCGTCTCTGTCGGCACCGGGATTTCGTTGAGCCTAGCCATGGCTCCTCACAAGACACGCGTGTCTGCCGCGCAAATGGTTATGGAGAAGCGTTGTATAGCCAGCGATGGTTATTGGGGTATCAAAAGCGGTTGAGAAGTCGGTCTGGAAAGCGCTTTGGGCGGGATAATTTTGGTTGTGTCATTATTTACTCCGCGACCTGTTTGGGCATAGCGCAAATTTTTATCTCTACACTAGCAAACCGTTTGTACACAAAAGCTTCTGGTTGCTAGGGTGAAGACCACGTGAATCTAGCTTTGGGAATGGACCCCGCCAGATTTTAGAAAGAAACTCAATACAATTGCTCGGTCTACATATCTGAAGCTGGTGGAGCTTGAGTTCGAGCCCGTTGATGCATCTTCTGGTAATTACAGCTGCACTTGTCTACTAAGTTAATGGGTATTTTTCAATACTGAGAAGGATAATTTCCCACACGCAAATACGCTCATCATCCAAAATGTCGTATCCCACCAGGTCATTCTCATCGCATGTGCGCGCTTCGAGTTCAACCGCTTCAGCTCCACAGTCACCGGCATTGTTGGCTCGAATCGAAGAGAAAAAGGCAGAGCTTGAGAATCTTAAAGAGCTGAGAGACTTGAGTGCGACAGTAGCAACTCAGATGGAGGCCTTGGAGCAGAAGCTCACCACCTTGTCGGATGGAACTGAGGGTAAGACAAGCTTGCTTTGAATTGTGCTTATGAAGATGAGAATTGGAACTGACAACACGGCAGTGATTGCTGCTGTAGTTGGTAACTGGCATAATGTGCTTCGTGCCATCAGCATGGCTTCATGTAGGTCCAGTATCACCACTCTAGACATGTACGGCTACTTAACCAAAATATAGCAAAACTGGCAAAAACAGCAGCTGGGCCTGCCGCAGGAGAAGCATCAACATCCACGGTGCAACTGCCACAAACTCTAGTACGAATTCCCACGGAGCATGCACCGACATTACAGGCGCAAGCCGAAGCAGTAGAAGCGGCAGCCGATGAGTCCATGACAGACGCGTAAGCTAGGACGGGCAAGAATGATGGTAGTAATTAACAGCATCGGATCGACGACTACTATTATTATGCGAATGGTTTTTGAGAAGTTCGCCTCGAGCTTGTTGGAATCGACTGGCTACCTCATCATGGGGTTATACGAGACAAGGGACATCGCCACAGGGGTCAGCGCACATGCTCTTGGATGCATGCATGCTGCAAGACGCTCCGGTACTTTGCAGCCAACCTTTCCTTTGATGTCATGGTCTCCCGGCATGGCAAGATTATGCCCTAGAAGATGCTCCTCTTTGCATCCCGGAAAGATGGAGTTGCAGATCGAAAACCTTCGATGGGAGGCATCCTTAGCCATGGTCGATTTTATCGGCAGCTTCCCACCTTATCGCCGGTACCTTGCCGCGCCACCGATACAAATCCGAGACGCGTTGCCTCGGCCCTGGTCGCGATGTCGCTTGCCACTGCAACATAGGCGACTTGAAAGGGGAGTCGATAAAAATGGCGACCTTTGAAAGGGAAATGACGATGGGCCAGCAAGGTTGAAAGCAAGCAGTGTGGACCTTGGCGCAGCAGAGCGGAAGGTGGAAGGAGATCGGATTCATTTCATTTCGGCTCCACCACTTGGCAACCTGTCTCACCCGCAATCAACATTGAGTCCAAAATAGCTTCCTACGGCAGAGCTGATTTACCCCAGAGATTATTTGCCTATCCTACTATACCCAAACCAGCATCATCACAGCAGCTTTGGCTCATTTCACCAACTACTAGTTGAAATAGAAGGCTTCGCGAACATATTGGTTTCGGCCCCGCCTGAGCGCCTACGGCCGCCCGAGTCCGGCCTGTCCGCGAAATTAGGCTACGATTTTGGTCCTGTCCGCGAAGGATACGGAGTCGTAGTAATTAATTTCTATCGTATCTGATAGAAACCCCCTGCGTGCGAAGTTTCCAGTCCAATCACGCCCTCAGCGCATTCCGCAGGCGCCGTCTACTGCTCCCAAGAGCTGCTGCGACAATGGCCCGGCGCGGGATCGCGAAGTCGTCGTCGGCAGAGGATGTTGGCTTTGGCGCTGTGCAGAAAGGGTGCATTTGTGATGTCCGCTTTGGAGCCGACATCTTTCAGCGACCCGCGAGACCGGGCAGCTCTCGTGACGTTTACGAAAAACTGCCGACTCATCATACGCCAAAGCAAATAACGTCGTCGAAGCGGAATTTAGCGGGTGATAGCGTCGTCCAGGATCCCTGTCCAGGTCAACATCACAGCCAGGGTCACCGGCCATCGGATGTTGCTATTACCAGAGAGCTAAAGAAACATGTCATAGCAACCTCTCCTTCGGCTCTCCGTCGAGCAGCCAGACAATCCTCACCCCAATTTCGTCGTCGGCCAGCCGTTGTTTCAGAGACTTTTCAGCCTCTCGATTCTTTGCGAGAAGCGTCTCCTCTTGACATCAACAAGCACAATTATGAGAACACGGGGTCATCCTCCACTCGTGCATCTCAAGGTGTGTTGGCATACGGTCACAATCATCTACTCTCTCATTTTCCTTGCTTGCACCCAGTCATTGACATACTTTGCGCTTCTCCTAGAGCGATTCGCTGAAGTATACGACATACTAAGGGACACAATTGGCGAGCGCACCATCTGGGAGCAGGTCAAGAGACACTCGGCAGGCCAGTTTGAATGGCTGTTGACCCATCTGCCATCTCCAAATTCTAGCATTCACGACAGCTCCTCTGAAGAGTACGCATCTGAGCACGGAGCTGACGGCAAAGCTTACGTCTGCAATCTAGTGCTGCAGAAGAAGCGGGAGCCACATAGCGATAGCGAGTGCCCGCTCAATTCATATTATCTACTGGCGACGCCACTGCAATACAGCGCCAACTGGACCGTGGAAATGGAGGAGCCTCGGATCGCCAGTGATGACGATTCCGTCACCTGGATGGACCATAGCCGTCCAGTAACGCCGCCAATGAAGGTTCCCGAGATTGTTCTCGCCGTTGAAAATGCGGTTTCGCCAGCGTTTACTGCGGTGAGCGACAGGAGCTTTGGCGACAGCTCGTCACGAGCCACCTCGTTCTCGCTACCGCGGATTGAGGACTCGTTGGAGGAGCTGGATCGGCTCGAGGATCAGTTGGAGGCAGTGAACGCGTTTACACAATCTCAACAATTGGCTCTGATAACCAGGCCATCACCAAAGGTTTCGTCTTATTCAACACCAGAAGAAGCAATGAGAGCATTCAAAAGATCGACGGTATCTGGTGCACCGGCCACAGTTCGCTCTAAACCTGCCGAAAAGGCCATCGCGCCGCCACGTCGTTCTGCATCTCTAACTGTTCGAGAGAAGAGCCCTGAAGAGCCAGCCAAGGGATCCTCGAGTCGTCGGTCTGGCCTTGGTGTATTCATGTCTAAAGCCGGGAACACCCTGGCAACGGTGGCCAAGTCTTCTGTTCGCTCATCGAAAACGCCTACAATTCCCAGTTTTGAGTTGCCAGGTAAGGCTGTCGCTCGACGCTTGAGGGAAGTTCGCGAAACCCGCGAGGCGCATCATGCGGCGGCTCTCAAGGCATTAGAGGCACCCCCAAAGCCGAGAAGCAACAAGACCTTGCCCAAGCCTACCTTTGAGCTACCTGGAGATACCATTTCGCGGCGCAAGAGGGAGGAAAGCGAGGCTAAGCTGCGGGCCCAGGAAGAAGAGCAGCGCAAGAGACGCGAGTTCAAGGCACGACCTGCTCGGCCAAACTCTACGCCTAGCACGCTTCCCCGTGACACCGTAGCAAGCCGAGCTCGTCAGGCCAAGATTCAGGAGGAAAACGCGGAGAGGCAGGCGGCCTTGTCTCACAAGGTCAAGCGACTGTCGCTGGGTCTCGTGCGCGATGAGCCTATGACGCCCACCCCGAGCAAGGCAGAAAAGCAGCGTGGACGTGGTTCCATGATTGCGGTCGCAGAGTCTATCAACCGGTCGATACTTGCATCAGTAGTCACTGCCACCAAGAGTAAGAATCCGCTATCCATTGAAAACATGATGACCCGGTTCCGGTCTAAGAGCAAAGAGATTCTGGGGCACGATTCTGCAAGCATCATGGAGAAGAAGAGTCACGAGAAGAGTGACAGACCGATGACTGCCAAGGCTGCTCGAGACGAGGCTGCTGAGCGCTCTAGAATAGCGAGTCGGGAGTGGGCAGATAGGAAGCGTCGTAAGGAGGCGGCGTCTCTGAAGCAAATCACGGGGCAGTGAGGCTGCGGTATCGCTAGAGTTTAGACACTGTTGTCGACTCTTTCTTTTGTTCATTCTCTTTTCTATCATACCCGTGTTCTTGGAGTTCTCTTTAAGGGGGGCTGCTCTGACTGAGCAGCATCAGGCGCACAACATATATATCAAGGAGGGGAGTTACAACGCGGGCGGCGAGTACATCGATACCGCCATTGTTTCAGCTGTACAAATAGGGACGGGATTGGAGTTTTTTGGGCTTGTGGATTTTTTGTTGTCGCACATTTGTCGACACTTTGGGATACAAAGACTTTTGCGGTTTTGGGAGCAATCCCACGGTTGCAGCCGCGAGGCGCGCAACGCTTTTGCTATGATACACTGTAGCTACTTGAGCTTTCTACTAGGATAGAGGACGGGGCTGACAATTGGGCAGCCAGTAATTGGGCGGCTGATTCGCAGAAAGGTGGATGAGGCTAAAGGGATCTGCCGGCTGTGCTGTGCAGGCTGGATGCATTACGGCTAAGAGAGGAGAGACTCTGCAGTAGAGCTGGGAGAAAGAGAAGTCTAAGGACGGCCGAGGTTAGATTAAGACTGCTAGTATTGGTATTAGACTATTAGTATTAGCATCAGCAGTAGAAGCAACAATGCAAATCTTTGAGCTGTCATCCTGTCATTTGATGTCATCAACTGTCACCATTCCCTTCTAGCCAGATTCGAGCGAGTGTCAAGTTTAGTCTGCCAAATGCAGCAATGACGTCTATTGGCTCCGTGAGTTTTTGGTGTTCACTTTTATTGATAACATAAGGCTAGGGACTGCATCGTTACATCCTCGCTTGGCTGCAATTTTTCATTGCTAGCTTTTTCCATTGAGTCATCTTTTAACGAGTGCTTTGGGGTCTTTACGCTTCTTATTTCTTCCGCTGTGACTGCTGCACGCGCTCTGTATTAAAACCTGGCGCAGATCAAGGCACAGGTGCCTGACCTGTTTGCATATCTCGGTTTTGTTTGTGCCTTGGCACGACAGCTGCGATGAGCTGCTGAGAGAAGACAAAAAAAATCTTCAACTTCAAAAAATCTTGGCGACAGCACCAGAATATTCATCTCGACACATTCTAGCCGCTCATCACTGCTGTCGTCTTTTTCTTCTTCTCTTTTTTACTCTCTTCCCAATATATATCCATCCCATCTCCGCCGTCGTCGCCTCGATACCCAGCCAGCGTCATCATCTCGATATCCTCACTTCAAATCACCCCACGTCATAACCCCCAGATCCAGACTGACTGGCTCGCTTTCCCAACCATGGAGGCCCCAACCGTCGCCGTCAACGGCTGCACCATCGTCGGCGTCTTCCAGCCCGCCTCAGCCAAGTACCCAAAAGCGCTGGACATTTTCCACGGCATCCCCTTCGCCAGCGCCCAGCGCTTCCGGGCCGCCGTGGCGATGCCGCCGTCCGAGGCTTCGGGCATCATCGATGCCTCGCGCCCTGCGCCCTCACAGCCGATTCCCATGGCGCAGCACGCCACGGCAGAAAATCCGTTGACGCTCAACGTGATTCGACCGTCCATGTCGGCGTCGGCGTCGGAGTACTTGGTCGGGCCTGAGAGCGAGGGCGTGAGGGACCTGCCCGTGGTGGTGTACGTTCATGGAGGGGCCTTCAACTTTGGGTTCCCGCTGGAGAGGGATCTGGCGTCGTTTGTGGCCTGGGGGGCGAGCCAGGTGCTGGTTGTGAGCATTTCGTATCGGCTGGGGGCGCTGGGGTTCTTGGCTGGTGCGCCGGAGACGCAGGAGCTGAATTTGGGGCTGAGGGACCAGAGGTTGGCGGTTGAGTGGGTGAAGGAGTGGATTGGTGAGTTTGGGGGGGATGCTGGTGATATCACGCTCCTGGGAACGAGTGCTGGGGCGCATTCGGTGTAGTTTTTTTTTTTTTTTTTTTTTTTTTGTAAATTTCACATCTTTTGGTGGAATATCTCATCATTAGATGAAGATGAAGATGACGGTGATACACCAACGAACAGCGGATTTTACTGACATCTTCACCTCTCAGGTTGGTCATCACTTGCTCAACCCGTCTCCTCTCCCCTTTCGCAAGGCCATCCTCGAGTCTGGATCTCCAACTGCGCGCTCTGTGCTCTCCCCTTCGCACCCTCGCAACGTAGGCCATCTAAACGAGTGCAGCATGTACGCCAACAACAGGCCTCTTGACATCCTCCCCATCGACTCTCTCATCGAAGCCTCATTTACCGTCTACGCCATGCACCACACACCCGTGACTTGGCCCTTCCAGCCCGTCATTGACGGTCCCGGAGGCGCCATCCCAGACTTGCCCCTGAACCTGTGGCGCCAGCTCGTCGAGTCGGGTCGTGCCAAGGACATTTCCGTCATCACCGGCTTCTGCTCTCACGAGGGCACGACTTTTGCTCCGCAGCACGCCTCCACCAGCGCCGAATTCCGCTCCTTTTTCCAGAAACTCATTCCTTCTTTTTCAGCAGACGACCTTGACGCCCTCGAGCTGCTGTACCCCGATCCCCTCATCCACCCGGACTCCCCCTATCTTCAGCCCCCCGGCATAGGGGGTCCTCAGAAACGCCCGTACGGAGCGCAGTTCCGCCGCATCCACGAGGCTTACGGCCATTACGCATACATCTGCCCTGTTCTTCACACCGCACACACTTTATCTCGAGCTGGAGCCCGTGTATATCTTTATGAATATGCTGCTCTTTCATCACCGTTCAAGGCAGCGTCTCACGGTGATCAGCCTCCCGCCGTAACACACGACCTAAACATCCTCGAGTCGACTCCAGGTCTTATAGCTGTCGCCAAGGAAATGAACCACCGCTGGGTCTCCTTCTCCTCCTCACCCTCTGGTACACTCAACCAAGACGACCAAGAGGAAGCTTGGCCCCTGTTTCAGAGTCCCCTCGGAGACGATAGCTCCGCCACGTCTTTCTCCGGAGCAGGAATCGGGGAGCTTCTCGTCTTTGGGGAAGGTAATGACGAAGCTGCGGGAGGGAGAAATCAAGGCACGCCGGTGAAGACGAGGAGACTTACAGACAGGGAGCTGGAGCAGTGCCGCTTTTGGTGGGACCGCATGGAGTTGAGTCAGGGGATGGGCGAGCGAGGCACTGCGTCGGCTTGGCTGAAGGCGTAAAATTAGGGGTCCGGTTAAGGATATTGAAAGGAAAAAGAAAAGAAAAGAAAAGACAAATAAATTAAACAGGCAAAACAAGGAAAGAAAAGAGTTTCTTCAGGCGTCTTGGTGTGGGTGGGAGATGCTAAACGGCTGATAAGAATTATTGGCGTGTAAATATGGTAGGGAGCTTTGTAGATATTCACACTCCCCAAGAAACGAGATGGGGTGTCTGGTTGGCATCAGTAGTGGTAAAAATTTGAGTTGTGTGTCCGTGTGTATAAGCACTGAAAACACAAGCACCCAAGACAAATTCATAAAATCTCACATCTTTAAAGAAGAAAAGGTGAAGAAAAAAGGTAAGTGTATATATGTATATATTAGACACGCAACTTTGTACCATGTAATAGCATTTCCTCCATAAAAACATCCCAGCATCTATATACCCAACATCCCTTTTGTTTTAAAAAATCCTCCGCATTACCAAAGACATTGTTTCCAAGACACGACAAAAAAAAGGTCCAAATCGAGGTAAGGGGGTGAGGCCACAACGACGACGAAAAGACGGCTTCATCAAACCAATACGAAATCCGCACTAGGATTCATAGGATAGATACGTATGAGGTGTGATGTGTTATTTTTGAGCGAGAAAAAAAAGACATTTAAGGCACCGAATGGCTGGAGTCAGGGAGGATATAGAATCAAGCCAACTGTAGCAGCAACAGCACTGGCAGCAGTAAAATCGACTCGCTACGCCCGCAGATGCATATAGTTTTTTGTATGTACAAGTGCGTCTCCCCCTTTTTTCATTTCTCGTCGTTGTGTTTATCATGAATGATGCATGCTAAATAAGTAAAAAGCATGTATCATTCTGTTTCCCCACCCCATCAACATCGATTTGTCTCCTTTTGTTGCCTCCTCTTGAACAAGCAGATCCCTCCTCTTTCTTTCTTTCTTTCATTCTACTACCTCTCATCTTGCCCATATTAAATCAATTCTCATTCCCGTAAAAAACCAAGAACAAGCATCAAGTTATTCGACCTGTACCGTGCTGTGCCGCGTTGTAAATAAAAGCGAGTGTATGTGGATGAAGCGAGCGTAAATTGACGAAGAGAAAAACCAAGGGGGAAAAAAACCAAAAGCCAAATTTCGTCGTATGCAAATCAGTATTAAACAAAGTGATGGGGAGAAAATAGAAATCCTAAAAACGCCTCTCATGTTCCTTCAGCATCTTCCCAACCCCTGAAACGGGCCAAGACGCCTGGCTGAACGGGGGGTATCTATCTTTCGAGCGCAACGAGCGTTAAAAACATCCAAAGTCTCACAGACGGGCGGCGCTTAGAAGTTCTGGGAAATGCCAGCGCTCTGCTGAGGGAAGTGACCAGGACTTTCAACGCGCGTGCTGCGCCGAGCGGGATTGTCGCGGATGATGGGCGGAGCCGGCATCTCGTTGGCACCACCGTAGGGGGTGTCATAGGGAGTCTGGCTATATTGATCGTAGTAACCGGCGCCAGTGCTGTAGGCCATGCCTGCGCCCGTATCAGAGCCATCTGATCGGCCGGTTGCGCTGTATGAAGAAGACGCATTAGAAGCTCCTCGTCGAACATCGCCGCGGTTGTTTGCCGCTGACGGTCCCATAGCGCCAAGAATCTCTCCCTCAGGACCATCAATCAATGCCGCGTCAGACATGTTGCCGCCACGAGTAGGCGAAATGTCGGAATAACCGTGAGTGGCACCAGAAATCGTGGTCGAAGCTTTTCGGCCTGTTGAGCCGCCAAGAGTGGTTGATCCCCAGCCACGGTAGCCAACAGATTCCTCTTCCCGCATCTCATACGCGTCTCCTCCAGTCATGCCAACTACAGGAATGGTGGGATCGGCATTGGGGTTATAGGCGTAGTCCTCGACCTCCTTTCTTCGCTCGGCCTCGGCCACCCGGCGCGCACGACGCTTCTTCCACAGGAAAAGTCCAATGACGGCCAGGATGGCAATGGCGACAATGGGAACAACGACGCCAATGGCTACCTTGGCCTTTGAGTCGAGACCGCTGCTGCTATCCTTGCCAGCAATACCATTCGGAGTTGCCGTCGAAGTCGACGAGGTAGTGGTGCCACTGGCTGGGGTGTTGGTAGCCGATCGAGTGCGTGTTACAACCACCTGTTCAGTTGAAGGAGCGCTCCCGGAAACAGTAGTTGTTTCCTCAGTTGTCGTCGACGATGTGGGGGGAGGAGTAGTAGATGTAGGGGGTGCTGTTGTAGACTCGCTGCTGCTACTGGTAGTAGACTCTGGGGTCGTAGAAGTAGACGATGAGCTCGAAGTAGATGACGACGATGAGCTTGACGTAGATGAAGGCGGTTCCGTAGAGGTCGGTGGCTCTGTCGATGACGATGAAGTCGGCGGCGGTGGTGGTGTAGTGCTACTCGATGGAGGCTCAGATGGCGGAGTTGTCGAGGATGGAGGGTTGTCTGGAGTAGACGATGAAGGTGTCGATGAAGGAGGAGGCGGTGGTGCTGTTGATGATGGCGGCGGCTCTGGAGTTGAGCTCGGTGGTGGAGATGGAGTTGAAGAAGGAGGCGCTGCGGCGTCCGAATGCTCGGGCGGCGACGAATTTTGCGGCGGATTAGATGTGTTGGTAGACATGGTGACGGCGCCGGTGTGGACAGTCGTAAACTTGGATCGACTGTGTTGAGATGCAATGTTAGAATAAAGGTTTCAAGGCGCTTAGCCGACTAGAAAAGAGCCGGGCGAAACGAAGCGCAATGCGAAGCAACAAATAGCGTGTATTCCCTCCAACCGCCGGAGTCGACGACTCAAGCTAGAGCAGATAAGCCATCCAGATGATGGTCGTGCAATGGCACCAGGCCGAACGCAGTGGCTACGCACAAAGCCGACGAGAACTCAGCCGCGTCTGACGCCTCGCATGATGACCGTAGCCGTCGGGAAGCACGACAGAGGATGAAGAAGCACAAGATCGATTGAGCTCGAAACGGCTTGCAAAGGGAGGCCAGAGGCAAGACAAACAGGAACCGCAAACGTACCTTGTTTTCAGTTCAACGTTCCAGAGACAATCCGAAGAACGTGCGCGTGGAACGAATCAGCCAATTCGAATGATGAAGGGAGCGAGCGCCAGTCGCAAAAATAGGCTGATCCTTTGATTCGTTCGTAAAAAAATAGAAAGAGAGAAAAAAGAAGAGATACGAGCCGCAACGGTTGGATTCGGCGACAGGCCCACGAACGTCTGACGGCACCTTAGCCTTGGCTTAGCTCCCCGGGCTCGTACAAGCAGCGAAAAGCGCAGCGAATGGACGCAAGCAGAATCTGCGAGGAGGGTGGGCCGTGGGGCGTGTACGAGGTTTTGAACGATGGAAGAAAAAAAAAGAGGAGGCGGATGGGCAGAGAGCGCGAGTGAGAGAAAGGCGCTTAGGAATGTCAATCTGGGACAGACAGGGAACCAAACCAGATCAGCTGTCAAACCCAATGCAGTGAAAAACGCGTACCGGGTCGATGAGGGAAAAGGAAAAAAGAGAACAGGACGAAAAAAACTCGTTAGGGGGGCTTTGAGTGAGCGATACGAAGGAAAAGGCCGAGAAGAGCTACAAAGTTCTGACGCACCCGCACCCGAGCGACGATAGCAGCACGAAAAGGAACACCGGACGGGTGCGTTGGGGGGGGCCACCGCACACTGTGACTGGCACTGTGCGGCTGCTCGTAATCTGTCTTGCACCGCCACGTGTGTCCTGCGCTAGCGCCACTGTACCGGATGGCCGTTCCTGCAGTCTCGACTCTGTGGTTGCCCCCTCTTGCTGTGCTGGATGGATTACTCCGTGGTCCTTTTCTGGCTTGATTTTGCTTTTTTCTTTTTTTGCCGGGGAATCGGAGCTTGATCCCCGAGCGGCTAGTCCAGTGTCTTGCTTGTCCCCTGGGTACATGAACCGAGCTCTTGTTCTCAACACGTACCTACATCAAATATTGGCAATTACTATCAACATTGAACCTTCAGGGTGCCAGGGACCAACACGCAGCTATAGGCACTATCAACACTCGACAACAAATGGCTGAATATTGACCCCCAATCTCAATCGCCGCTCCCAGCTGACCGTCGCTGACACTGACCCAATGGGCTCAAGGTTTCTGTTTTAGTGGTTGGCGCGACCACTAATTTCGCCTAAGTCGAACCTCCAAGCTCAAGCCACAGAGGGCACTAAAAAGCCGGCGAGCTTCAGCTGTTGGACAGTACGAGTACCGTACATTGTCTGCAGCGAGGTTGGGCACCTAGACTTTCTGGTACCTGCAAGAGGCCAAAAGAGGCCGCCACTCAATGCATTTTAACCTTTTCGCCGTCCCCGTCTGTCACATGCGTCTATTTACCTATCTTTTGTCTTCTACACTTTGAGAGGGGAGAGTGAAAAGAAGAGAAAAAACAGCATAACGTACTTGATCCAAGAGAACACTCGGCCCCTTTTTCGAAGGCAGCGGCAAAGTCTGGGACCGTTACTTGCACTATGTGCGCAAGGAGCATCTTCATGACCATGCCCGTAATCAATTAACAGATTACTGTGCAGAACACGCGTGCAGGCACCTAGAAAAAGAGACCCTGGTGCAAATTCAGCGCAGCCTCCGTGGGTTATTACCGAGCAATAAGCACGGAGCAAAGCACGTACGAGTACGTATGTGTGGTAGATGATGCGTGTCATATGCAGAGTGCATCACATTTCTCGGAGGCGCAAGGGCTTTTTTTTGTCCCGACAAACCACACACCACACATTGTTTGCGTCAAATCTATAACTACCTGGTAAACAAACTCATGATGACGATGCCCTCTATCTTCACAAGCCATCAACCAACCATTCATTAACTGTCGACGCCAAATCCTCGGCGCCTATACTTAAACAGACCAAAAAAACAAGGGAGCCCGAGATTTGCACTGCCCGTCTCACACTCCGTCTCCGGGCCTCACTGCCACAAAAACATGGTCCGTGGGAAGCTTACTAAAGTGCCCAACTGACTTGACAACCCGGTTATTATTAGCCCTGCCCCTGGAACACCAAAAAGGGCGCGCTTTGTCAGTCACATTGTTCTCTCTCAAGTCAAGGCGAACGATGATTCAGCTTTGCTACTCAATAAGGCGGGGGAACGTAAGAGATAAAAACAGAACAGACGCTACTATCAACTTCGTGCCTTAGTGTCAAGACTGCTGCAGTACAAGCATACGACATACATGCACGGATTCGAGCACCTGATCCGAAATACTCAAGCACATTCCATGGATGTTATCACGCCAATCAATGGAGTGCTCCACAGGAGCAGTCATCTAGAGCCCGGCAAGCGGAGGTCAGAAAAAGCGAGACCGCAAAATGAATAGGTACATACAGTCAGCAATATGTGCACCTAATCAACTCATCGAGCAGTGCTTTTGCAGGGGAACGCCTGTTCTGCCAGCACCCGGACTTTACGATATAACTCAGCAGTTACTAGAAAAATATAGATTTAGTAGCAGTCAATAGGGAAATGTAGATATAGTACCTAGTAGTAATTCCTTTTGTAGGCGTATAATTTAACTTGCGGTGCTCGAAATCTTCTCAGTCGCGGTTTTTCTGTCCTCCACTTGCCCGGATGATGATCTCCTTATCCTAAGCCGAGATGGGCACGTGACAACGACTTCACTTCCTCGAATCGCTCATGTTGATGACAAGAGAGAACGACGAGTTGACTACCAAGTACTATTGGGAAATATGAAAATTGACATTACACTGGTTATCAATCACTCAACACAGCAAGCTAGCCATTATTAAAGCCCGGATGATGGTCTCCTTATCCCATTAGAAGCCGAGATGGCACGTGATACCGACTTCACTTCCTCGAATCGCCCATGTTGATAAGGGACAACGACGAGTTGACTACTATCAAGAAATAAGACATTGCATATAAAACACTCAACACAGCACGCACAGTTGACTACTATCGGGGAATAAGACATTACATGTGACACTCAACACAGCACGCACGATTCACCAATAAAGATGTCACATCCAACAAAGCAAATACCTAAGAATACGGTACACACAGATCAAGATATCAAGACAGCACAAGCACCAACAAACAAAAGCACTAATAAACACGCAAATAACAGAAAACATGCAGCAAAGAAAAAAACAAATAAAACAAATAATAAAAAAAAGGGTGAGTGCATCTGATTGACCTATATTGCCTATGTACAATTTTTCCTTCAGATGCCAAAGAAGAGGCACGAAGTTCGTCACCTGAGATGTAGTTCATGTGTGCTGGGTTTAGGTTCCAAGTCCATCTATATGCAAACATCGCAAAAAAAGCCCAAAATTCGAAAAGAGTTCCGTCGTAATCCCTAATTACTCCTGTGGAAGTGAACAAAATAAACAAAACTCCCTTTTGGAGAGCGCTTTGAAATGCCGCTTATCTGTTGGCAGAATCATGCAGATGCCGTAAGCAAGAAATGACGACGCTGATACTAAAGAAATACCACCCGGGGCAGCCAGCCTACTCTGTTCCCTCTCTAAGGTCGCACCGACCATGAGGGCTTCAGCTGGTCGTCCATGGCAGCTGCCGTGAAGACCGTGTCGCCAGGCAGGCGGCTGACTCGGCCTGCTCCGCTTCGAATAGCCTGGAGGTGAGCCTGAGACATGCCGCTCTTGTTACTCCTGATGCTGCCTGCGTCACTGGCATTCTCAGGATCTCTGAACTTCTTGGGAGGGGCAAAGTCCAGAGCCGTAAATGTGCCTGACTTTCGGAGCAAGTGCCTTGATAGATGTGTTAGCCAATGTGTCTCATTCATGCGTTGACAATGCTACTTACGGGCTTGGGAGGGCAGCTAGTTCGTCAAAGGCACCAGCCAGCTGTGAACCGGCAGTTGGTGGCTGAAGGAAAGCTTTTCTCTCGCCAAAGGGACTTTGGCTTCGACCAGCCGCATGATCGCGGATGCTGGTCGGGGGAGCGAAATCGGCGGCATTGAAGATGGCAAAAGAATCATCACCAAGCTTGGAGGGAGTCGGGAGTGTGTTCAGAGGAGCAGGAGGGGGGAGGTTCTTTTTAGGCTGCTGTTGGCGGGCCCATGCACCAGAGGCGGAAGAATCGGGCCTGGGTCCAAAGGCCGAGCCGGCACGAGATCCAAAGGCTGAACCGGCACGAGGTCGCCCAAAGGCGGAATCAGCACGAGGCCGTCCGGGACCAGGAGAGAAGGTTCCTCCGTTGCCATTAGGTCCACGGAAGCCGGGACCGCGCGGGCCGGGGCCACGAGGACCGCCCATCGGTCCACCTTGGCGTCCGCTTGGGGGTGGTGTCATGGCACGACGGGTAACAGGCTGGGCATACGGCATGACGAAGGCGTTGGTGTCGGCATCATAGTAAGCAGCGGCCTCCATGTAGCCCTGGTCGTAGTCTTCGTAGTAATCAGGGCCACCTTGTTGCTGGTTGGGCTTGGGCTGTTGCTGCTGGTGCTGTTGCGGTGGAGCGGGCATAGGAGGGGGTGCTTCATTAGAATCATCAAAGTACTCCTTGTAAAAGGATCGGATGCGGTTGGCGCGAATTTCGGGGTCGTCAGACTCCATCATGTCACTGGGAGGAAGTGGCCGGAAACCAACAGAGAGTCGCTTGCTGGCGTTTTGCGGAACGCCGAGACCACCAGCCTGGTGAGGGGGAGGTGGCCTTGACAGAGGTCGGCCACGGGTTTCTTCCTGCGGTTGGGAATCTTCATGATGGGGCAGTCCGGGAGAGAGAATCTGGGGAACGTTTCGATCAGCGGGGTGGGCAGGCGAGGCCATGCCATTATCAGTGTAAGCAGATGAACGAGCCGAGTTGGGATGGCTACGAGAGCCATCTTGGCCAAGCTTCAAGGCAGCCGGAGCAGGAGTCGGGATATCAGGGACTTCGAATTCATCCGCGTTAAAGACGTCGACAGGAGGGACCGTTTCGATTTCCGGGACAATTGGCTGGACAGGGAGCATGACATCATGGACCTCGGCGGCACTGGGAGGCTGGTGCGTAGGCTTAGGGGCCGTAGGAGTAGCAAAGGGGTCGACCTTCTCATCCGGGGATGGGGATCGTGGCGTCGACGGGTGCATGGGAGGCTTCGATAGGGCACTAGACTTGGGAGGGCGTGTTCCAGAGTTGTCGTTGGGGTTGAACGATCGGATAGAACCAACATCACTAGCTGCATATTGGTTGACGGTTCTATAAGGGTCTTCTTCGGTTTGGAGAGTTCGAGCATACGAGTGAATAGATTCGCGAGATCCATGGTTGCCCGGGGGAAGCAGGTACGGCGATGTAAGGTTCATGTCCATGGAAAGGCCACCCTTGTGCATAGGCTTTTCTCCTCCAAGTCCCAGCAGACTCTTTCGCTTCTTGGCAGGGGCGTCTCCCATGCCAAAATCAAGGTGCTTAGTCGGGTCGTTGAGCTCCTCCAGCTTGTCTCGGCGCATATTCCTGCGGTGCAGGATGATCAAGACGACAATGGCCACACAAACCGGAATTCTACCTCAATTAGCATATCCAGCCTGACCAACTCGTTTCCAGCTTCTTCTCGTCTTCTTCTTTTCTTTTTTCTTCTCCCTTCTTCCTTTTCCTTTCACCCCTTCTCTCCTTCTTTCCCCTCCCCCTCTCTCCGTATTCTCGTCCTCCTCTTCTTGCAACAAAATGAAACGACTCACATTATACCCAACACAATGGCGAGGGTTGAGCCGGAACCTCCAACAGGCTTCTCGCAGGTGTTGGCGGCTTCGGTGGCAACACAATCCGATCTACGCAGCAGGTTTCCAATAGACTCCAAGCTGCGACGCAGATTGATTCGCGGTCCCATCTTATAGGCCTCTGCATCGCGTGTAATCGCCCCGGCGGCGGCGGGGTTTAACCCTCGAGCTCGAACAATGCTCATCTTCTTTCTCACTTGCTCCTATACAAGAAAAGGCCGTGTTTGAAAGAAGGGCTGAAGAAAATAAATATTACGAATGACGTTGCGGATCAAAGTCGAAGTATTGTACTGATCGCCATGAAATATGTGGTGTGGAAGTTGATTATTGTTTTGTTTCGTTCTATACCGAACAGAAACTCGCAAAAACGAGAGGTGGTGTCGATCGACGTTCGTCCAGCAAGAAAACCAAAAAAGCGGGTTAAGAATGCAATGCCAACCAGGCGGGCAAAGACAAGGAACGACTGTTGTGTAGCTGCTGATTCGCAGAAGCAGCACGCAAAAAGGAATGACTGAGAGCTTGACAAGCAAAGCTAAAAATGAGTGACAGGCCCGCTGGCAGGCGGTTTGCAACGATAAATCGCAATGGTCGACAGAGGGAAAACTGGCGATGGGGAGAGGAGAAAAGAAGAGGAAGAGTAGAGCGCGAGAGAGGCTCCGAGCCAAAGGAGAGAGACAGAGAGCGAGCGACGAAGCGGGTTAGCAAAGGCGACAGGCCTGTTGAGTCGGTGGGACAGCACAGGACAGCGCATGCAAGTACAAGTACAGCAACTTGGCGAGGAGCAGGCGATTGCAGGGAACCCAGCAGGTTTCGGCGGGCAATTCCCCCCTTGTTGTAGCGAATGAGACAGCGCAGGGCAGGATGCGAGCAGGGGGCCAGAGTCGCAGGTACCTGAAGGGTCTGGCCATGGTCAGTGAGCTTCCAGGGTCGTAGGGAGTTTAATTTGAGCATGGAGTGCTAGCGCCGGGCCGCCGCGAGAGAGATGGGCACAAGCTCGACCTGATGCTGGTACTGGTACCTGTGCTAATGCCGCCAGACAGCTTTGCTCCGTCGCTATCCCCGTGGTATCGCGGCCCTTGTGCGCCAGAAATCGCGGGTGGCGGCATAGGTCCAGGTATAGGTACAGCGAGCGCCATCGCCCAGCGCCATCCCCTGGTTCGGTGTCGAGGCGTGCTTTGCGATTAGCCCAGTCGGTCGAAAGAGGAAAACAAAGGTCTGGCGAGCTGCGTCTAGCAGGGGTCTGACGCAGGTACCGCAGGCGAGTTGCGTCCATTCAGCACCCCGCACAGTACTGAGACTCCATGTCTGAGCGACATCTTTGCATCACATGTGCTCACATGGGCGATTCTGCAAAGGGCGGATCCGCGTGTCTGGCACTGTGTTTTGCACTAGAGCCCCTGACGCTAGCCCAGGAGCGCCCTAGCCGTCCCGCCAGCGCGCGTACAGTCGAGGCCTGTGGGCAGAGCTTCCATTGATCGAAATTGAATGATGTGGACTTGTCGGTGCACGCACAAAACGGTCTGTCCTGCGTGCGGAGTATTATTCCTGGTGTGGTGTGAGTGTTTAGGTGCTAAGGTGTCACATCCAATCAATCCTATTCGTAAAGGTACAGTACTTTAGCTATGTAAGCGGTTGAGCTCTTCCGAATACTCGTATTGCTGCAACTGCGATTGGATCCATCTCAAGCAAACGCAAGAAAAGGCGAGAAAAGCCACGTTCAGACGAAAAACAACATAGCTAATCCATCCTGCATTATTTCCGCCCATCTCACCATCACCGGACGTTTGGGGGGAAATGCCAGCTCACAGCTCGACGGGGCACGGAGTACTCCGGCCTTAGATAGCATGCAGAGAATGGGCCGCACCGGCGTGTCAAGTAGAGCTCACAAGTACAGTACCATCCATCAATATCGCCAGTGACAGACAGACGAGGCAATAGCGCAGTATTGAGGGCTTATTCACTCTCCAACATCAGCGCTGCCAAGACAGTCACTCGACGGGCTTATCCCCGCAGGCTTCTGATGTGACCCATTGAGTTGCAGCGAGAGGTAAAAAATGCGCACTTGGGCAACTTGAGCAATGTATACCTGGCGGACTGTGCATGCCACGCTGCTGGTGTTTTGACAACGTCCAAGTCGCCTCAGCCACTAACTATTGGATCTTGACATTTTGTCTGTTGGCCATGACCAACAGCAAAGATAAAAAGCACCGATTTGTGTAATGTCCCCATTGGAAGGAAATGGCGCATTCGAGAAGCGAGTTCATCTTGACGCAGCCCAGCAAACCTGCACGAAGTCAGATAGGCAGGTACCTTTGTACCCGTGCCCATGCGCCTTGAAAATCGCCTTATCCAATAGGAGCAGTTACGCAATCAACCTCATTAAAGGCATATCCACCGCAATGCACTCGCGGTCATGGTGCTTGTACCGCTACCTGCGACTTGTAATGCCGCTTCATCCTGCCAGTCTCCGTTCTTCAACCTCGAGGCCTCCACCATTGCCCATTGACCATTGACCATTGATCATTTGCCACTTCCGCCCCTTGGTCAAGCGCAATCTTACCCTTCTATGAAATGCCAGCTTTTTATAGATGCTATCGAGACTACCGATACAAGTCCTGCACGCACTTGCCCGTTACATGAAGATCCGGCCCGCTGCCCGGCTTATTAAAAAAAAAATGTCTGCCGCTTTTCCGATATGAATTTTCTCCCCCTAGCACCGTAGTTCGGAGCACTGCCCAGCCGGTGAGACGACGTTGGATGCGGAGTCGAGTTATTAGCTGGAAATCAACTGACTAGACGCAGGAATTGCGCCAATGCTACGGAGTCTCTTCGACGGAGCACGGAGTAGCATCAAACAGGAACAGCAGTACCGAATGCTCCGTGGTGCTAGTGGTAATATTACAGAGGACCAGGCAGCACGTTCGGATCCTAAGCCGGTGACTGGGTCCCTGTCCGTGTTATGTTCCATCTCCATGTTCTCCCTTGTTGCATAATGCCACAGTCGGTGAACCGCCAGAAAAAAACAATTCAGACGAAACAGGAGAAACGGGTCTCTACATGCATGCGGTTGTCGAAAAGCTTGTGCGACGATGTTTCTACTGCACCCTGGCGAGACATGGGGGCCCGCCGAGTCTTGAAGAATCAGGCTCCGCATCCAAGACAAAGGATTCAAAGCTGACCTCGACACTTGTTTTGCTTCACAGTCCGGTAGAGTTCTCTACGGCAACCAACTAACTAGGTAAACAACGCTTTCTCAGCCGTTCGCATCGATGTTGTTGGCACTGAAATATGTCCCTTCAACCGACACCCATATTCTGATCTCCATAGAGGAGATTTGTTCAGCCTGTGAACGCAACTGCCCAACAGGGCAACTCTTAGGTACTCGTACCTTGAATCGGCGCATTATTTAATGCAAAAACATGGCAGCTGTTCATAACCTGGTCGTGCCAAGGGATACAGTACTACGGTACCTCATGGGGCCGACAAGTCAAGCAAGGGGGCGGAAAAGCATCTGCTATGGCTGCCGAGCAGGCACATGCAAGCCCAGTTGATCGGTGGCGGGTAGCCATCGGAAATGGGTGCCCACCGATCAGTTGCTATTATTGCTACTATTATTGTCCTACGGAGAGCTTCGAGAAGCGTGAAAAGCTTGCTTGGCCAACACTAACCTAACATCGTAGAGCAATGGGCCAAGGCTTAGATTCTATTCACTTTCGGCTATTCCCACTAATATCAATGTACTCTCTACCCAACAGCAATATCCCAAGCATTACTACTGACAAGACCTAACGGTATGGGTATACCACGGCACTAGCAATCCTTTTCCGTCTGAGCGGCAGATATCAAAAGGGGCATTCCAGAACGATCCATAGAGCTGTCCAGGGCCGGCAGCTGCGGCAGCAATCTGGGTCCAACCCGGATCGTTCTGCGTGATACTGACCGAATCACGCACAAGTATCAAGTAGGTATGCTTGTGTGCCTGAATGGTTGAGTTCGTGCAACAACATTATGCTTGTGCGGTCTCTTCCGTATGGGGCATAAATCCCACGTGTATCATCCGTAAAGTACGCAATCAAGGTTGAGCCGTTGTGTGTGAAAGCTTATAAAACTCCGGGGCATATTCAACCAACCAATTCTTCTCAATCTTCGTAATGTCGCGGATATATGTCTTCTCCCCCGTTTCCATAATCTCATGAAATACGACCCAATCAGCTTTACGATTAAACATGAGAGAGTTGGGATGTGCGTGCAAGACTGTGCCGCCCTCAACGTTTCGATATGTTCCATCTGGTTGCATGCGTGCTGCGTGGGCAAAATAGCCAGACGTGAGGCAGCGTCTAATGTGCTCTGCCTTGTTGCCCTGGTCTTGTTTAGATGAGAGCGTCTCATCCACCTTGATGTTGAATCGCTCAAGATAGCGTTTGAGTTGTGCTCGGATGCTGATTGCCCTAGTCATCGATTTGTAGTTGAGGTTATGCTCGTGGCAGAATTTGGCCTCTTTCTTGCCCTTTGTGATGAACGTTTGGTAGACGTTGAGCAGCGTCAACTGATCTCCTTCTTCCACGGCAAATTTACGCCTGGAAGATTCCATCTTCTTCTGTTCGCCGTCATGATAGAACCACACGTTCCCCCCAAGGCTTGTCATGGCAGCAATGGTCAGCATTTCGCTTAGACAGTTGAACTGCGGCGCTGATAGGAGGGTTTTCGCCATCATTGGCTCGACTGCCAGCTCGGCCATGCGAGATCCAAGCGGTTGTGTTAACTTTGCATAGTCGTCCAGAGCACCCAGCGAGTAGAGCAACTCGAGTGCCTTTGACATGAGCTCCGATGGCGGCGCAGATAGGAAATCAAACCGAACCACATTGTCGATGCCAAGGGCCTTCAGCTGCAGGATAGTTGATGCTAGGTTCGACCTCTGTATTTCCGGAGGGTTGGTTTCCGGCAGCGTCTGGTAAGCATCTTCAGTGTAAAGGCGGTAGCATTTCCCAGGTTTTGTACGACCTGCACGCCCTGCTCGTTGAGAGGCAGATGCTTTTGATATAGGCGTGGTTGTGAGCGTCTCTATGCCCGTCTTCGGGTTATAAGCCCGTAGCTTGACGAAACCACAATCTATGACATGGACTATGCCGTCAATTGTGACCGAGGCCTCGGCGATATTTGTTGAGAAGACAACCTTCCGCGTCCCCTCCGGCGGCTTATCAAACACGTACATTTGCTGCTCCGTTGACAGCCCGGCATAAAGCGGCAGTGGCTGCAAAGGCCCGTGTCGGCCATCCAGCTGGGTGGCTCTCTCGGCCACAGCTTGGATTGCGTTGTCAATCTCCTCACGGCCCGTCAAGAAGACCAGGATATCGCCTTCACCCTCTTGGGTGTGGATGTCGAAAACCGTATTCACCGCCTTCTCGACATAGTCTTCCGCCGGAGACTCGAGATATAGAGTGTCAATTGGATATGTTCGTCCTTCGAGGCTTACAATCGTAACAGCATCATTTGACGTCTGGCCAGGTTGCTCTTTTTTTGTTTCTTGCCCTGATCCTTTTGTGAAAAAGTCGAAAAACTCCTCGGCCTGGATAGTCGCGCTGCTCACAATGACTCGAAGCTCAGGCCGCTTCTTACGAATCTTTTTCAACAGGCCAAGCAAGATGTCAGTACTAATGGAGCGCTCATGAGCCTCGTCAACCATGATGACAGAATACCGGCTGAGCAGGGGATCAGCCAACGCCTCCCGAATGAGAAGGGCGTCAGTTAAGAACTTAATGCGGGTAGACGATGAGGTGACATCCTCAAAGCGGATGGAATATCCAACTTCTTTGCCAATCTCACACCCTACTTCGTCAGCAACCCGCAGGGCAACTGTTGTGGCGGCCACGCGACGCGGCTAGTTTATAAATGTCAATGAGAATCCTCGTATGAAGCGGCTTCTTGTAGGAGCAAACACTTACCTGCGTCACCCCAATAATCTTTCCATCTGAACACCATCCGGCCCGTTCGAGGAACTGGGGGATCTGTGTGCTTTTGCCGGAACCGGTTTGGCCGATGACGATGGTGACAGGGAACGTCTCAACGACATAGAGTAAGCTATCGCGATGTTTTGCTATGGGAAGTAATGCCGAGGGTTTGTGTAGCGCGGGGATGAATGTCGAGTCAAGGTCAAGTTCGGCCATGGTGAAGTTTTATGCCGGTTGCATATGGTGAGAAGTAAGCGGCTAGTTTGAGAGGTTGATGTTGTTTGACGCCTGTTTCACCTTGAGCATCTTATGCTTTCACACTTATCAGGACGTTGGAGGAATTGCATTATTTAAAGATGTGGGTTGAAGCAGAAATCAATGCATTTCTCAATTTTTCATGGCCAAGCTTCGAAATTCTTCAATATTCGGCCATTGTTTGTTTGTTTCCTTGAGAGAATTCGTCGTACTGCCTTACCCTGGAGCATATCAAAGAAATCAGCTCAGCCACACGGTGGCGTTGTGGCTTTGACACGCCTGATTTCAAGACCCCGAGCTCCTTTATTTCGGTGGGGCGCGTCATCAGCGTCGTGGCTAGCTTCAAACCCCTCCGTCATAATCGCAACGGAGAGCCCGAGCCAGAAGCGAAATCAGATTCCTGAAGCCCTCAGTTATAAGCGAAATCACACGAGAAATCGATAACCTTGATCCCTATCGGCGCGCGCGGGCGAAATACAGACGCAGAATGTCAGCTCCCGCAGAGACGGTATATATGAATCCACTTTCCGTGACAGCTTGTTAGTGGCGAGAGAGCTTGCGATGCTGATGCTAGTGGTGCGACTGCGCAGAATAAAGTGACGGACTCAGGCGCCGAATCGCCTACTACCGCGCAACCGCTTGATATGTCAGATGATGAACAAGAGACTGGCATCATAGGCGACGGAAACGTATCACCAATGCTCGGCTCGAGACAAAGCTCGGAGGGTCCAACCCCTCCGCCGAAACCCCCGCGCCCCATGACCGAGGCGCAGAAGAACCAGATCATTCTGAAGGAAGCGTTTCCGACAGTTGAAGATAGTGTTATCAAGGCGGTCTTGAGCGCAAGTGGAGGGCGCGTGGAGCCGGCCTTTAACGCTCTACTTGGTGCGTTGTTACGCCGTTGCGCCGTTGCGCGCAACAAGGATACTGGAATCACATTCGAGAGCGCATGCTTACTAGGCAAACAGAAATGACCGACCCAGATGCGGCCAAGAACGAGCCACAGGACGTCCCCCCTCAACAGCCTCCGAGGCCGCAGCGATCTCAGATAGAAGAGGATGAGCGGTACGCGCGTCAGTTGGCGGAACAATACGATAACGTCGGCGCCTACGAAGCCCGCACTTCCAACCGCGGGGGAAATGTACGAGCGAGAGCACAGCCTGGATACGACGAGGAGCGGGAGCGCAACTTCATAGATGACGATCTCCCCGCCATCCGCGAAAACCTTCGACAGGGATTCATCGAGACCCAGACCAAGGTTAACGGTTGGATCAGCACTATAAAGAAGAAGATCGAGGAGAATTTCGACGAGAGCGAGGATGCCGAGCATAGAGAAGGACCCCAGTACCGCCACGGCGGGCCTAGCAGCAGGAGCACCGACTATGACGCAGATCCGCAGGTGCTTAGCGATGATTTTGCTGGCATGAAGTTCGCACCGGACGGCAGTAAGTATCGGGATGTCACGCTGATAACCACGCAAAGGCTGACGATTGCACCTTATAGCCCCTGCCTACGGCAGCCGACCGATGGCCAACACCGGCGTTTACAGACCACCTCCCTCAACCTCACCGCGACCCGAGGGCCGAAGAGTGGGGTTCAAGGATGAGCCCGAAGAGATTAAGATGTATGATGCTTCACCAAAGCTCTCTCCCAAGGGCGAAGCCGCGGCAGCGCCAGCAGCCAAGGCAAGCAAGTGGCAGCCTCTCTCTAGCGTAGAGCCGGATCCGATTACCGACAACGACCCCTTCAGCCTTGGTGACAGCGAAGATGAAAGGGAGACGAAGGAGAAGCCCAAAGAAGGCAAGTTGGACGATACCGAACGGCTGAAGCAGGCTGCGGCCGAGGCCATGGCAGAGAACCTGGTCGATCAAAAGAAAGACGGGGAAGCGAGCGGAAAGAAGAGCTAAACACCTCAAGGCTGGTGAAGATGGGATGGGATTTAATTACCTTAACGTAACCAATGGCGTGGCTGTTTTCATGTGTTTCAAAAAATATTTGCCTTGTTGATTGCGGCGACGAAAAGCAGTAGCTGTTCAAATTGGTAACTTATTGCGATGATGTTACATCGCTTCAGCCGATCTTGGGGAGTGGTTGACAGAAGTGGCCGTGACATTTTGCTCGATATGCATGACGAGACTGGGGCGGTTCTTTTGCGCCATGGCAAATTGCTAGTAGCCGGTAGTACATAGGAATATACTTGGCCATTCAAAGAGATGCTCGACTCGTATCATGTAAGAGGTAGCTCGTATGTGTGGAGGATGTTCAATGGGTTGGGTGGGAACTTTGAGGGAACGGTACCCTGAGCTTGGTTGCCATTTGAGGATATTCATGTACCTCCAACTTGAAGGTCCAGTCCAAGGAAAGGTTCCCAATAGATGCCGAGGTATCGATTGGTGTATTTACCTTGGTATGCTTCTAGATATCAGAAGCAGCTGGCGATAGTAGCGGCACAAACGGTGTCTTTCTGTATTGGATATCAGGTCGAAACAGTGGGTAGAAACCAATACTATGACTAACGACACCTTCAAGTTAGGTACATAGGTAAGAAGCAATATATCATCAGCCTGAGTGGCCTGATTCATACCTTAGGTACATACTTTGTTCATCAACCCCGTAGCTGCATTTATAGCTTTTAGGCACTTCAACCGCAATGCGGGCGTCCGAAATCGTAGCATTTCTTATAAGGTTACAACTCGCCAACTTACCTAATGCGCCCTTGGTGCGGAACATTGGAAGCCGAGTGGCGGCAACGAGGGCACGAGCTGGAAAAGTCAAGTGAGCAAAGGGCTGTCGCATGGGCTGCGCTTAAACCGACTGCACCTATCGCTCACGCACGAGGTGCAATGCTGGACGGCGATTGGGTCCGGTATAAACAACGGGGACGATGTTAGTTAGCAGATCCGGCAAAACATCCCTACAAATGCAGCCCAATGGAGGGGCCCCGAGCAAATGCTTTTGGACGCAAAAGTCTGCAGCTAAAAGCAGCTGGCGTTAGGGCACTAGCATACTTTATATAGAAAAGTATAGAAAAAACACAGCCGGGATGCGAAGCGGTTAATCACCGGCGCTACTTTTCGGGGGGCCAAGTCGGTACCACGGCCCGCAAGAAGGCTCAACGCCGCATGTCCAACCCTGGTCGATTCTGCAGAGCGACCTTCTCGCGGTGCTAAGGCGTTGAAGTTACGGTACAGCTGCCACGGGGTTTATCGACTAGCTTCGCGATGATCTAGGTAGGACGAGGGCTCTGATGAGTCGCCCCCGCTTCACAGGTCACCTTACAAGTACTTCTCAGTGAGAGGGAGAAGTGGCATTTTCACTGGGCTCGGAGTCAAGGACCAAGAGCCTTAGGACCAAGGACCAGCTAGTCAGTCAGTCACTCAGTCAGTCTCATCTCTTGTCCTTGCCCTCACCGAGCACACGCTTCTGTCGACCTCCTTCTCTCCCCTCCTCTCCAATTGGATCGAATCGACACGAGACATTCTGACTAACAGGCTGGACAGACACGCAGACACGAAGCCAGCCCCGTCAGCCCAGCCTCGTCACCTTCTGTCTGCTGGACTGATCTTCTGATTCACCAGCCTATTCTGTACACCGGCCTCCTCGAGACAAGTCCCGGTAGGCTAGGCTAACCACTTAACTTTGCTGCTGCTGCTGGTTGGCGTCCTCGTGATTGAAAATCTCAGTCTGAGGCCAGGCAACGGGAGTCATTTTCCACCTCGTCTCTTCCTGTACGTAACAAGCTTTTGCTCCCCCTTGACAGTCTTTCTTTTGCACTCCAGAGTAGCATCAAACAAGCCTTATCCACTGCTGCATCACCACACATTACACCTTGCGTTGTCTTGCATAGCCAGTCTGCTACAATCCCGGCGTTCTTACTCCTCTCGGCCTCAACCTGCATCCCAAACTATCCCGGAAGCAGAGAACCGACCTCCGCTTGCTGCCACAGCGGGACAAGGGCTTTCAAGGTACGAGCCGCGCCGGAGCTGCTGTCTGATGGGTTCCCTTGGGCTTGTCAGCGAGCTGCCGACGTCCATCAGTCAATCGTTCCCCCCACGCGGACAAGTGTTGGAGTCTGGCAGTCTGGCACTCAAACTACCCCTGTTCTCTGCCCTTCGGCCACCTCCGTCCTTTCCCGTCGATATGGCTGTCATGGAGAACAAACGTTGCTTGTCGCACACGCAGCTAAATGTCACAGCAGTGTCGTTCTTACAGGCGCCGCCGCCCACCACATCTTACCACCAAACTTGTCGTCACCCAAGAACCTTGAAAGCTTACAGGCGTGAGATTGTAGCCCGTGCTGCTGCGTCGGCCAGTATATCCTTCCTTGATCTGCCCAGCTTGGGCTTTTCCATTTCCTTAACTCCTCTTCCCCCGCGACTCCCGTCCGCCCGGGGGTTCTGTGTCGCAATATGTAAGTCAGATGGGTGCTGCGTCGTGACGCAACCCCTGCTTGCCCCGGGAATAATCCCCCCAAGCTCACATAGCTATGTGCCGCAGGAAATTTGGCAAGCAGATCCAGAAGCGCCAGCTTGAGGTTCCCGAATATGCTGCCAGTTTTGTCAACTACAAGGCCTTGAAGAAGGTAATTATCCATCTATCCATCTGCCTATTACTGCTATATCACACGGCTACCCACACCCTTTCCCCCTCTTTGATCTTCCCCCCCTCTTTGAAGCGCCTTCATTTAGCATTCTCCCTTGTGCTGCTCGAGAAGGCCGGAGGTGATGGAGGTTCATAGAGGGGGGAAGTGTCAAACCCGCTCCAGGCATCCTTGTCCTTGCATGCCTGCACCCTCTGGTTTCTCCCCAGCCACTGGCATACTTGGCGCGCTTTGTACACCATCCATTACTGTATCTTGTACCACACTTGGCTAATACTTGACCTTATTTGCCCTCCAGCTCATCAAGAAGCTTTCAGCTACTCCGACCCTTGCTGCACAAAATGACGGCCACCGCCTAGCCACACTTGCCGACTCGCAGGCTGCTCTGCAAGCAAACAAGGCAACTTTCTTCTTTCAATTGGTAAGCCACAGTCCCATGCGGTCACCATGATGAATATCCCGACGGACTTGCTGACGCCTGAACAGGAGCGAGAGCTGGACAAGGTGAATGCCTTCTATCTACAAAAAGAAGCCGAGGTATGTATATCAAACTCTACCCTCATCGTATGAAAAATGCCATCGCCAACCTATTGCGTAGCTCAAAATCCGCCTCAAGACGTTGCTCGACAAGAAAAAAGTCCTTCAGTCGCGCCAGGGTATTTCAAGACGCTCGTCCAAATTCACCACTCTCGAAGAAGGATTCCAACAATTCGCCACCGACTTGAATAAGCTCCAGCAGTTTGTCGAAATCAATGGTACTGCCTTTTCAAAGATTCTCAAGAAATGGGACAAGACCTCCAAGTCCAAGACAAAAGAGCTATATCTCTCCCGTGCCGTCGAGGTCCAACCATTTTTCAATGCGACGGTCATTAGCGAATTGTCAGACCAGGCCACCACCAGCCTTCAGGAGCTTGGTGCCTGGTCTGATGGAATTCAGGTCAACTTCGATTCATCTACTGCTCATGTTGTGACAAGCCAACATTTCGTGGGAACCGATGAAGGAGATGCCGATACGCTGCTGTTGGATACCGTCATTACCGGAAACCTCGAATCGATAAAAGATCTGCTTGCAAAGATGCAATCGGCCTCCCAGGCCAGCGAGAGCGATGTTTCTTTGATGGAGAGGCTGACAAGAACCTTCTTGACGGCGATCAATGAAGCTCCTAAGAGTGCTTTGCAGGTTCTTTTGGATACCGGACTGGTGGACTTGCATTCCTACGATGACATCAACGAGCGGAATTGCCTACACCAGGCTGCCATCTACGGTAGACAACACGTCTTGGAATGGGGCCTCGAGGCTAAAGTGGCCGTGGATCGAACCGACGTTTACGGACGCGTGCCGCTGCACTATGCTAGTTTACACGGTCGCCTGGATATGTTGGAAACTTTGTTAAATGGTAGGTTGAAATTTTTAGAGCAACTGGTTTGGCGGGCTATGAAGCTAACATTTGATTTTAAAATAGCCAACCCCAGCACTATTGACCTTATCGATCATGACAACTTCACGCCACTGATACATGCCATTATACATGGCCATGTTGAGTGTGTCGAGCGCCTTCTCGCCAGATCGGCTCGTATCGACCCTGTATCTGACGCAGACCACGTGCCTCTGAACCTTGCCTGCGAGCATGGCTCAGTCGCTATTGTCGAAATATTGTTGAAACATGGTGCAAATATCCTCCCTGATGCCGAGGGACTGTATCCTCAGCACCTGGTGGCCCGATGTGGTCGGACTTCGGATTTGCTCCTGCTCTTGAAGCAATATGGAGCTGACCTCGATCAAGTCGACAAGCTGTATGGATGGACACCGTTGCTACATGCTGCTAGTGAAGGAAATGTCGAATGTCTTCAAGCACTGCTCAAGATTGGTGTCGATGCGACAATTCGAGATGAAAAGGACCTACCCGCCATGTACTATGCCGCTTGGGAGGGCCACTTGGAGTGCATGCAGCTTCTTACCCCGTTCAACAAGCGTCCGAAAGCAAGCCCGTTGGGAGGCCAGCCTACGATTGATATTATAGGCAGCAGCAATGCCCCCTTGCCAATGTCACTGGATCCGGATGCCATCCCGATCCTGGAATTGCCTCCACCAATCATTCCTCTTCGACGATATGGCCACAACTTCCTTGATACCAAGACGGTGGTGCAACTCAGCTTCCAGGACTCGGGCGAGCAACCGCTGGTTTTCTTCCAGGATGGCAAGTACCCGGCTGCTCGGTTGACGATCTCCTCCAAGGTTTCCGATCTCATCCCCAAGAATATCATTTTACCGTTTCAAGAAGATACCCGTATTGTTTCTTTCCAAGTTGATAACCTCAAAACGTTTTCACTGGACTTTGATGTTTTCCCGGCGTATGGCGCCAAGACGATTGCAAAGACGGTGGTGCTGCCGTCTGTATTCCTGAACCAGTCAGGTAGCTCGAAATCTTGCCTGCCGCTCTTTGATCCGCGGTTACGAGCCATCGGCCAAATCACCTTCAACACGCAGGTGATTAAGCCGTTCAGGGGACAGCCTCTTGAGATTACGGACTTTGAGACGTACTGGAAGGCAACAAGCCAGTTTAACCAGCCTACTAACGCCATTGTGACTGGTTCAAGTCTATCTGGCGACTATGTCCGAGTCTTCGTCCAGTACACGAGCGATGGGGTGCCCGTTATTTGGCCACAGTGGACTATTTCATGCGGCGGGCTTGATATTCCTGTTTGCAGACTTTCATTTGCGCAGTTCGATGCCATCACCTCCCAAACTGCCAGCCGTGCTCAGCTCGCGGGCCTAGCAACCAAGACGGCGGATGACATTGCTGAAATCTACCACATCTTGGCAACTGCTGGAATAACACTAAAGGACGCATTGGCTATTCTCCCTCCAGGCATTCACGTCAATCTGCAGATTGTATATCCGACTACAGAGGAGGAAGAGACACTGGCCTTGGGCCCGGCTCTTGACGTCAACGTCTACGTTGATTCGATCCTCACGATTGTTTTTGACCATGCCCGTGCTCAGAGGGCACAGTCTCACTCGTCACACGTCGTGCGTTCCATGGTGTTTAGCAGCTACAATGCGAGACTATGTACTGCTCTCAACTGGAAACAGCCCAACTTTCCAGTATTTTTGTGCAATGACTTGGGCCGGGACGAGAAGACAGTGGTCAACGGAAGGCGGACGACGTCGATTAAGGAGGCGGTGCGGATTGCACAGACTAATAACTTTATGGGTCTGATATGTTATTCAAGGTTGCTGGTAAGATCATACTTCCCTTGCCCATTTCCTTTTCTTTCTTCTTCTCCCCCCACAGATAGCTAACCTGACCCCTCAAATAGGATATGGTGCCGGCGCTGGTTGATGCTGTCAAATCGCATGGACTTGCCCTCGTGATGGACAAGTCTTCTGATACCCCTGAAGCGAGCCCTCTTGTGGATCCCTTCCCTCGGCCACCCAAGGGTGTCGACGGAATTTTGAGAAGTCATGGTATTTTACGCTTTAATGATTCTATAGACATGTAGACGATGCGGGTCTTTTATTTGGGATGGGGCGTGAATCTTGGGCGTGAACATGCCGTCAAAATTCGGTGAACTTGTTGGGCATGGTTTGTGGAAACAAAAGAGAAACAAAGAGATCTGTTACTGTCTTTTCCTCGGTTATTACAAAGGCGGCCGTGGTTGCCCATTTTTGGTTTTTTTGTAATCATTATATAAATATATATACATAGGTGTAAAAAGTCTTTCCGTCAAGCACCTTTGTAGCCATATTTGAGGCCTGTTAATTCCTTCTCTGGATCTACGCCGGCCATGACAATTTTTGCTGTTATGGCAACAGAGTAGACGAGCCCCGGCACGTTGCCCATGCTGACCCAGCCGAAGCCACCACCTCTTTCATCTCCTCTCACCAAGCCCATGAGAATCAGCAAAACAACCAGACCAAGGTTCAAATACGGCAGCGTCCTCTCCAAAGGGGAACGCATTTCGACGGGCGCACGACCGAGCACGCCAACACCAGCATCAATTCCCCTAAGAGAACTGCGCAGCTGGAATCTCGTTGACGGATCGGCTCTCGATCCACCAGCCCAAGCATCAATCGCCCCGATGCCCGTCTCAGTGGGAGGTAGTTTATATAGCAGAAACGCCGTGGCGAGGAGGGACGTCAGGCAGAATACTGCGAAGGAGGCGGTGGCGGGGTCGAAGAGCGGGCGGAGGTAGGCGATTGTTGAGAGGAGAGGGAGGGCGATGAGGATGCGGTTGAGGGATTCGTTTTGGGATTCGTTTTGGGATGCGAGGGTTTGGATGAAGGAGTCTTGTTCTGTTGCAGCTGGTCAGTTGTTGTTTTTATTTTGGGAGGGATTTGGAGGTGAGAGTTACCTTGTTCGTCCATTGCTTCGGGGGAGTCGGAGTCTGAGTCGTTGGGGTAGGCAAAGGTTCGTCTTAGACGGGTCGTGGGCGTGTCTACGAGGGAGGCCATTGTGGCATGCGATGCTTCTTTCTCGATGGATGAGAGGGTGTCGTTTAGCTTCTGATGAGAGGGTTGATGAACGTAAAGTAGAAGCAAGGCTGAGTGAAGCAATGCGTTTTAGTTGGAGATGGGAAAAGAAGATGACAAAGAGAAGGCAGATGACGACGCTGATGATGAAGCTGGCAAGATGGCAAGGCAGCCACCAGCAAAACACCTTGATAGCATTTCACCAGCTCTCTCTCAGCCTTATGACGCCACAACGCAGAGACAGAAGAGGTACGTACCCAGTCCCTCTCTCCCCCACTAACAATCTCCCCACTAAAATTCCTTCAGCCTCATGCCAAACATGGTCTGACCTGAGAATATCCGAAACCCTTCTATACCAGACCACACAGAAACCACTTCCCCCAGCATGATATCGCGAATTGCGAGTCGCAGGCTGTGCGCCGCGGCATCTCGACGGGCCGGCAGCAGCAGAAGCGGTGAGAGCGCAAGTTGGAATGCCAGAGCGGTGCAGAGACGGTGGATGACGCCTGCGCCGAAGCCCGGCGATGGGCCCATGATGTCGAGACGAGCCGATCGCGAGCTTCCCGGTAAGTTTCTGACTGTTCAACAAATCAATTGAGTTAGTTTTCAGTTGAAATGGCTGACTAACTATGGGGGAATCTATTGTATAGACGTCGGTCAAGTCTCGCAAGGCTGGCGCCGCACGATGCCCATCTTCCTCGCCGTCGTGGCCGTGTGCTCCGTCACAATCTTCAACTACCAAAAGTCCTCGTCGCCCATCATCTCCTCCACGCTCTACGCGCTGCGCACCTCCCCCGAGGCCAACCGCCTGCTCGGCGACGAGATCTACTTCAAGCACCAGATCCCCTGGATCAGCGGCGAGATGAACCAGGTCAAGGGCCGCATCGACATCAGCTTCTCCGTGCGCGGGTCGCGGGGCGCGGGCGTCATGCGGTTTGCGAGCCACCGGCCCTCGAGCAAGGCGCTCTTCGAGACGACGGAGTGGAGCTTGACGCTGGAGGACGGGACAAAGGTGGATTTGCTGGATGGGAATGATCCGTTTAGGGGGTTGTTGGGCGGGGAGGATGAGGATGATTTGCCGTTGGTGGATGATGAGTCGACGAAGGGATTTAGACAGCAGGGTGCGTACAACAGGTGATGGGATGGATGCTGTGTGTTGTGCCTCGAGAGATGGTGATGAGTTTGAAGGAACTGCATGGCTCTTGTACAAGTAGAATATTTGGTTGTTTTGGTCTTCATGAGTGTCATGATGTGTATAGTGTACTCCTATAAATACAAAAAAAGCCCGCTTTCCTCTTTTGCCTTTTTCTTCCCTTTTTGTTTCTTCACCCTGTCTCAATGTACTCGTTACAGATACCCGCCCGTGTAAATTGGTATTTTTCTTCTTTTCTTACAATTCAGCCATGTGTGACCTCCGCTGGGCCTGCATCTCCAAGTGCCTCAACCTCGCCTCCTCCAACTTGCTCTCCAGATCGGGCTGTCTCTGATCCAGCTCCTCGCGCGCCTTCTCCCTGTACGGCAGAGCAGGGGCCTTCCTCTTCTTCGCATCTTGGAGCCTCACAATGCGGCCCTTGGGACCGGGAATCGGCCCGCTGACGAGCACCACGCCCAGCTCGTTGTCCACCTTGAGCACCTTGAGGTTCTGCACCGTCACGAACTCGTTGCCCATGCGGCCGGGCATCTTCTTTCCGGGAAGCACACGACTTCCGCTGCCCTGCGAGGGACCCGTCGAACCGATCGTTCGGTGGTTCTTGGAGTTACCGTGCGAGGCTTCCTGACCGGCAAACCCGTGACGCTTCATACCACCCGCAAAGCCCATGCCTCTTGACCGGGCCTTGACGTCGACGTGCTGGCCCAGCTGGAACCAGTCCGGCAGCAATTGCGCGCCGACGGGCAGCAGCCCTTCTTCGTTGCGCACCTTGAACTCGGCCAGCTCGGCCTTGGGCGCAATGCCCTTTGCCTCGTAGTATCCCAGCATCGGGCTCGTCACGTTGCGTCCCTGTCTAGCCCCGAGACCAATCTGCACCGCCCAGTAGCCGTGCTTCTCGCGCGTCTTGTTCGCAATGACTTGCACCTGGTCCATCTGCAGCACCGTGCACACCACCCGAGTCTTGCCCTGGAAGATGCTCGTCATGCCCTTCTTTACGGCGAGCACGCCCGTCCTTAGGGGCGTTGTGTTCTCGCGCCGCTTGAGCGCAGCCGCGGGGCCGGTCGTCAGGGCAGGGAGGCCGGAAGTCGGCTGGTTGAAGCGCTTGTGCTTGGATCGCGGCGGTGCGGTCGACCAGCCGTACTTGATGCCTCGCTGGGGAATGTGTGGGAGGAGGAGCGCCGGGCGGTTGACTGCGGCGAGGCGTGGCAGAGCCACTCGAATTGGTATCCTAGGAGGCATTGAGGCAATTCTGTGTGTGATTTCCTATGCGGATATCATTAGGTGGTTGTGGATTGGGTCGGCGGAGTTTCGCCTTGGTCTGGATGGTATGATGGGAAATTTTGGAGTTTAGCTTCTGGCTATGCAGGCTCGGGTATTCTGCGGGGCGGGGTGGTTGAGTTTGAGAGGTTCAGCCTCGCGGGGTACGTACCTGCGAGGTGGATGAAGCAGAGCAGCTCAACTCATGAATGTGATGTATTTGTTATATGGGATATAGATATAATACGATCAAAATGCTTCCTTGTTAAATCTATTCATATGTAGAATTTTTATTTTTCTTTTGTTTTCGTCGTCAACATCACGTACAATCTTTCATCTACACCCCCGGCCCTCTCCCTCCAATCCCGCTCCCCATCTCATTCACACTCGTCCCCTTCACCTTATGATCCCCCGGCTGCGCAGCCGCCTCATAGAGAATATTCGTCGGCGCCTTTCCCAGCCTCGTCCACTCTCCCTTGAAGCCCAAGTAACTAATCCGCGACACATCCTCATCGCCCTCACCAAAGTTGTCCACGAAGAAGAGCACCAGCCGGTGCACGCTGCCAAACAGCGAGCGCTTGACGGGGATCTCTTGGATGTCGGACGTCTGCGAAAGTTCGAGAGTCTGCACTGGTGATGCTTCTTCGGCGGCGGCGAAGTCGATGTCGTCGCGGTTGATGAAGAGTTGGAGCGTTTTGGGGGCTGAGAGGGATGGGGATGTGCGGATGAGGATGGAGTGTAGCTTGACTTGGGCTGTGAATCTATTGAAAATGAGATTAGAAAATAAGATACGAAATTATTTGTCGTGAAGTAGAAGTAAATAAGATTATAATAAATCGTATACATGTGATAATAAATGCATATACAGGGCTAAGAAACATAAGGATACAAAGAATATAGAAAACTTACGGCACCGTCATGAGAAGCTGCTCATCAGCATCGCTCTCCAGCTCCGGCTCGGCACTCAACCTCTCCGCCCACGTCTTCTTGACAATCAACTTGCCAGCGTCCCTGCGCGCCTCGTTGAGCGTCGTGATTTCATCGAAATTTATCTGCTCGTACAGCGAAGACTGCAGCGCGGGCGTGATGTCGTCTGAGTGGTCGTGCTCGCCATGGTCGTGAGAGTGGCCATGGTGATCGTGCTCGTCGTGGCAGTGGTGAGACATGCTTCCTCCTTGATTCTTTGATGGATTGGACGATAGATTGCGCAGATATTGTCAAATGGAGGAATGATGATCTGAGATAGGATTTGTTATGTAGATGGCGGGATGGAATAAAATCTTTGATTCGATGATGTAGATGTTTTGTTTGCTACAGCATCAGAGGCCCCGCAGATAGCCGTTAAATTGAGCGACTCCAAGTCTTACCTGAGACGAGCACCACCGCCATTATAAAACAACGTGCAAATATTATACAGTTTTCTGCTATTTTGCTAATTCTTTCTTCCTATAATTACCTTAGATCCTTTAAATAGCAAATCGCATCCATCTAATATCTCATATCTAGCGGGTATCAATAATATCGCCAAGTAGTACAAACCCAGCAACTATAAGCAAAAGACCCAGGTCTTCAAAAACTTCCTTCCAGCCAGTGAAATAATAATAATAAGGATAAAAAATCATCTGAATCCACCCTTCCTCTTCATCTTCTTCTTCTTCCTATCTCCAAACGGTCCAGAAACAGGCTGACTCATCGTCACAGCCGTCTGCTGCTGAGTCGCCTCCGGAGCCGCCTGGCTGGACATGACCTGCACGGGCGGCGGTCGCACCGATGCCAGGGGATTGATGTCGGGAAGCCCCTGTCTCATAAATGCTGGTCGCCTGAACTTTTCCGATCGCGCTTTGCGCTTTGCTTCGATCCTCTGTAGCCGTTCTTTGGCGTCCCTGAAGAGCTCCTCGTTGGCTCTTGCTACACTTGAAATGTAATTGTTTGGATCGACACCCCGTTCCTTGGGCCAGTATGATAGCACTTTGGACCGTTTTGAAACGTCCGGCCTGTCAGTGTCCAAAGACTGGGCTAATAGTCGTAGTCGCTCAACCGCCTCGTCCGGCCCGTTGAAGGCTGCCGATGCAGCGGGCGATGCAGCGGGCGAAGATCCTATGTCCCTGGAAGCTGATCTCGACGAGGTTATGATTTGAGAGCTGCCAATCTGGCGCCCTGTTCGAGACCTCTGAGAATCCTCCTCCTCCAGCACTTCGGAACTACTGGGCCCAAGCAATGGAATATCCTGGTACATGATTCCATAGCTGGACAGAAAGGCCTCTCTAGCTAATTCGGTAACCCATATTCGCCGAATTTGTTGCATATTCTCAGTGAGAATGCCCTTTATAGGATCGATCCATACGTCAGAAAAATGGCGCTGTAGATATTGCAGGCTGACTAGTGACATGGGCATTTCGTTTTGGTTATATAGCTGAAGTGGAGTAACAACGACCTTTTCGGTGTTTTCATCTAGCATCTTCTCCATTTCGTCTCTCAGAGGGTCATCAGCGGGCTCATATGTTGGATCTTGCAGCATCACTTCAGCCACTTCGCCCCTGTAACATGATCAGTATATGCTGTGTGAGAGCAAGCTCAAGCTTAGTTACTTACCACGTTATCAATGGTAGCCTCCCCTGGTCGAACCCATCGTTAAGGCATTGTCTAAGGGCGACAAACAATTGAGAAGGGAGGCCGGTTTCTCCTTGGTTCATTGAATCTTCTAGAGAGTTTTGTAGAGCTTGGTATAGTCTATCCATCTTGATAAGAGTCGGCCGGGCAAGTGCTGGGCTCTCAACATTATCATCAGACTCTCCGTCATCTTCAACCTCTTCACCATTCATAAGCATCTCAACGTCGTCGACAGTCATTTCATCTGGAAATATAAACGAGCCGGAAATCTGCGCCATGGCAGTTCTTCTCCCTTTTTGCTTTTTCGTTTGTTGTTTTGCTTCAGCCCACGCAGCAGGCACCGTGGGGTCTTGGACTTCGAGCGTCGGGTCATCAGTTGTGACGCATAGGCAACGCTGTAGACTTAAATCTTTGCCCAAGAAAGTTAACTGATAAAACAGGGCGCCCTTTTTATGGTAGTCCAATCCCGGGCTTGACGCATTTTCTTTGACTGAGACTGCGAGTTGGATTGGGTCGACCCTGAGATACTCAATCACATTCTTTGCTGGAAATTTTGTGTCCTCGCTCCCCGGAAGTGATATGATATCTCGATGCCATTGAGGCATCCTGGTTATAGGTGAAAATGTGAACCAGAATATGCAAAGCTGGCCCATTCGTGGATAGTAGACAAAGACTAGAGATGTGTCTTGGTCATTATCTGACGCTCGGCAGACAAACATCCTCGAATCGTCATTTTTTGTTCCCAAATGGGGGCACGAGAGCAATATTGACGGCTTCAGGGGCCCCGATCCTCCTTCATCACGGCTAAACACATCGAGCCAGGTGATATGATATTGCGTGAGGATGAAAACATGGCCTTGCTTAGTTGGACTACGATGAATATCCAAGATCCAATCCAGCTTTCCCCTTTCCCGAATGATGTGGCCGAGCCTTGGAAGTAAGATGTTTGCGTCTAAATTCAAAACTTCCATTCTCTCATGATTCCACATCAGAAGATATCGCGTGGTAGCGTCTGCCGTCTTGCGGGAGGAGGGGGACGGAGAGCTTTCTACTTTTCCAGACCACGTTTCTTCCAAAATAAGAAGACCATGTCTTTCAGTCGAATAGGAAGGCATAGACGGTAATTCGTTAAGTAAGCCATGAGAAATGTGGCCGCATTTATTGAGAGTCAATTGGGGAGCCACTCTTCGTTGGACCTGCGAAGTTCCCGGATCATCCCATATGCTCCAATACCCGCCCTCATCTATAATGGCAAGTTGATGCGATCGACCGGATGCCATGGCAAACAAGGCGACATCAGAATGAGCATTTCCTCCCGTCTGATGATGCTGGATAGTTAGCAAAGGATTTGGGTTTATCAGTGATGGTCGTTCCGGAATGAAGCTACTCGCTGGCTGATTTGAGGTGGTGGGCACCTCGCGGAATTCTGGCTTGAGAATGATTGTCGCTGTTTCTTTTTGAATCAGTAGCCACCGAGGCGTGTCGTCTTTCGAGTGGTTCCCAGCAAATTTGATCTGCCTGATGGGCAGTCCGTCATTAGTCCATATTGATTCTGCCTCCCTGTTGGCCGGGTCGATGCTCTGAAGATTCAGAAATGCATTTGCGTTGTCTCCCCATTGTAATGGGACATTCTCCATGCGAGCGAGCCTCAAGAGCTCTCCGGATTCTCCACAAGCGACAGCCATTATAGGGGATTTTAAAGGCACTGTCTTAACACTGGCATCGGGGACGTGCCCAATGGCGAACAAAGGCCTGGTGTTAGGGGCGTCATCTGAGATGTTGAGCGCTTCCATATCGGCTTTGAGAGTGTCTTGATATGCCGAATTGCCCATGGCGATCTCTGGGTGAGATTTGAACAGCCATCGTTCTTGGTTTTGACGCTCCCTCCAGAGCCTTGTGGATGTCTCCGGAGGCCGACTTTTCGAAGCTGAATAAGTAATGGTTGAAGCACTGATAATCTTGAAATGAGGCCCTAGTACCCGATGTTGGCATTAATTTTTGGTCTTCGTTTACTTCGTCTCTGCCCCCGGCTTCTCACTTACATCTTGAGGTGAACCGGGATGTCTCTAATATCCCAAGTGTTCTTCCGGGATACTCGCTGGGAATATATTTCAATTCGCCTGGAGTACCCAGGCCCATCAGGGGATGAGGCCACCAGTCCGCCATTTGAGGCCCGTTATCGTATTCGATGCGATGAGAAGAGGTTGATTTTTCTTTTCTTCATCTCGAGTTCACCTGAGACAGATCGTAGCTGCATTCGGGGTCACATAGAGGCAGTGGTGTGGCTCAGATTGGCATTAGAAAGTGTAACAAGTGAAGAATGTTATAAATGTAAATTATTCAAGAAAAAGAAAGAAAAAGAATGAAATCTCAGCCCTCTTCCTTCACTGAGCATGTCACGACGGACTGACTTGCTTGAGATTTGAGTTCTTGGATTTCAGCCACGTGACTGAGCCTGCACTCTAATTTTGCGCCACACTTGGCCATGTCGACCCAGCAACGTGCTTTTTGGGTAAACACCATCAACCCGGAGCTCTGGAACCGACCAAGCAGCGTTTTTGCTTTGCTTCACCCCACCTACGACACTCTGCAAGCAGAAGCCCAGAAAACAAGACGAGTAGACACGCATACACACACACAATGGCTGCTGGTTTCGATCCATCAATGTCAATCGGCCCTGGCCGCCAGACCATCGCCCCCGTTGGCCCCTCCGCCGCCGACACGCTGCCCAGCATCGACTTTGGGTTCGACGATTTGCGCGAGCGCATGGCTAAGTTTACAGCCAAATTCGATGCCTTCATCGAGCAAGGTCGCAAGCGTGTTTTGGAAGAGCGCAATCAGTTCCGCGTCAACATGGCCGAGCTTCAAGGTATGCGCCGGTGCAAAATACCATATGGATATAAATACCGTCTTTGAACAACAGACTAACAAACCCATTCCCACAGAGGATGAACGCATGCGACGGAGGGATATTGAAATCGCCCAAGTCAAAATGTCAACGTACCAGCAAACCATTGAGAAGGAAGAAGCCGAGAAGCGCGAAATGGAAGGCTCGATATCCTCGCTCGCCGCCCAGCGCGACAGCCACATCGCCATGCGCGACAACCTCAAGGCCCAGATTGCCGAGACCCAAGCCGAGATAGACTCTCGACTGGCCGCACAACGCGCCTACATGAAGCAGAAGGAGGCGCAGCTACGATACAACGTCCCCGAGCTGGACTTTTGGATCACAAACCTGTGTCTGCGGATTGAGGGCGCGGGAAAAGACGACCGGCTCAAGTTCGTGTACACGCATATTGACGAGAAGAACTGGGAGCGCGAGGCGTGGTTTGAGTTGGTGACTAGCTCGAGGGATTACGATGTGAAGCATTGTAGGCCCAAGCTGGAGCGGGAGAGCGTCGAGAGGGTATTGGATAAGGTCAATGAGTCGAGGGAGCTGGTTGTGCTGCTGAAGGGAATGAGAGAGTTGTTTGTGGAGGCCGTAAAGTCCTGAGTCATGGGGGAGGGAAGTTTGATTGTTACGACGATATGTGTGCTAGATACCCGCAGCTGATGATTTACATGATGTATATGGACACTGAACTTTGCTTTCTTCTCTCGCGTGAAGTAGTCTCAAGATTGGCGCGTAATGTCACCAGAAGGTGACGAGTAATACAAACTGAATCAATCATTGTAAACCTCGAGCTTCAAATACAGACAGGGCCGTTGACTTGCCTCCCGCATACCTGACGCTGGTCTTGATCCTCACCAGCCACATGTGCAAATCGCTAACTGGCGCTGCAAAACCGCTGTCAAGCGTAGCTGCAGCGCGTCAACGCCCCACCAAGCCAGACATTCATACAACATCTGAACCCACGCCAAACATCCTCCCAGCATCTAAACCAACGTCTTCAAAACCAGCCCTTCAGCATGCCCAAACCAGACAAACACGTCGCGGCCTCTCAAGCCGTCGACATTCTCGAAGAAATCTCAACCATGCTGGTACGCATCTCACCTCACTCATTGCATCAAGGAAAGAAAAAAGTATCAGTACTAAACCTCCACTAGAACTGCCACATGGACCGCCGCATGCTGTCCACCTGCATCTCATTAATCGAACAAGGCGTCCATCCTGAATCTCTCGTGGTAAGCAAGCAAACCCCCGGCTTCCTTTGAACGTGAGCCGTCGTTTCAAAGTATCGCGTAATTATTAACGGCTCCTCTTTAGCAAGTCATCAAGGAGCTGCGTGAGATTGCCGATGACACGCGCCGGGAACAGCAAGAGGCCGCCGCCGCTAATAATCGGTGAAGCCTTCACTTCACCACATTCGCGCATGCAGCTTTTTTTGCCTCACTTGCTAGGTTAACCTTTTGTAATTGGTGTTTTGCTGTTTGATTTTTTGCTTGATTTTTGTGAGCTGGGATTTTCATCTGTTATTCATGGCGCTTAGGGCGTTTACAAATACTATATTACCACTTTGGACGACTATTACTGTACATGGTAAATATTAAATTGACGGAGCGTTGCCCCGACGACACTCCCAATTTCCATATGCAAAAGTGACATCTTTCCCTTTCTTACTCCCAATGGTCCAACTTTTTCTGTCGATGTAAATGCCAATCAGCGCCCTGCCGTCGTACTAACTGTAAAGAAACTCCGTCAAAGCAAACATATGATACGAAACAAAAAGAAGGAAAAGGAAGACAGAATATAGAGACATAGAAGAAACAAGGGAAAAAAGAAACAAAAGACATGGTATCCCAAAACTAGAGAAGAAACAGAAAAGAAGAAGAACCAAACTCCACTCCGTAGAATGCCCCTTGTGGATGGCAAGTATTTTCATATGTCATCATGCCTCATTAACCACCTCCATGTGCTCTCACAAGCTTTAAAGCTTCCTTACTCAAGCCGCAAGCCTGAGTCGTTACCTGTGTCCAATCAAGTTGAACTCATCCTCTTCTTCCTCTTCGTCCTCATCTGCATCGTGGGCGTCATCACTCGATTCATCCGAATCGTACTCATCCTCGCTTGATTCGTCATCTTCATCATCCTCGCCACCTCTCCAGAAGCCCAAGATGTCATCGTCAGACTCTCCGTCCACTTCCAGAACGGCGGCCTGCGGTATATCCATCATCATATGAGAAGGTGACATGGACCGGGCATATCTTTCGAGTATGCGTGATGGAGGCTCTGGTGCATTGGAGGAATGTCGCCGCCTGTTGGGCGCCCGCGCGCCTGTCGTGATTGAGATCCGTCGAGCCCCAGGTACCGCTTCCTCCAAATTGGCCTCCCGCGCGGCCTGAGACTGATCACCAGCTGCTGGCTGGAGCGCCTCGGCATTCTGCCCCAGGATCTGCAGTTCTACCGTGTTATATGACCGACATATCGAGCATTTAAGTCCAAGCCAGTGGTATGCCACTGTGCTTCTGGCAGAGCAATCGTTGCACAGAATCTTGGCCTTGGTGTCACGGAAATCCGGGGGCATTGGCTGGCTCAGAATGGCCAGATCCAAATTGCGAAACTGCGTCTCCATATTCATGAGACTCTTGTTGCAGATTGGGCATTTGTACGAGGCCCGCGTATGCTGCTCATAGCATTTCTTGTGTATGCTATGGCCACACACCATGAAGACGACCCGTTTTGGTGATGTAAACATGTACTCGCCACAAATCGGACAGTCACAGTCTGTTGATCGCTCGATACACTTGTGCGAGCTCTCAATGGATGTGGTGATACACGCTCGACATGTCTACGATGCTGTTTAGCCCACATAACACAAAGCGAGGGGAGAGTGAATTGAACTCACTTTGCAATGGAAGAAATCCTTTCCCAGCCCCATGCCCCGGCGACATATTCCACAGTCATTGCAATGATAGATGGGCTTATTGGCCCGATTCTCCCAGAGCTTACAGATGTTACAGTAATACTGGGCTGACACCACACCGCAGTTATTGCAGACCTCAGATGCCTTTTGCGGTGTGGCACAGAGCATGCAGAGCATGTTCTTTGTATCCTTGCGGATCAGCGTGTGGTCCTCGTGTAAGTCGTGGCAGAACCGACAAGTATACCACTTTTTGCAGGTGGAACACTGCAGCTTAACGTTCCGCTCGTAGTGCTCACATCCTAGCGGGCCTCGAGTTTCAGTAAGCGAAGCAGCCGAGTGCGTTGGAGTTGTTGTGCTTGGTGTCCTGGAGTGTCGAACAGGAGCGTAAGTAGGAGCTATGTCGCTTTCGCTCAAGACAAACGTCTCCTTGACTGACGGCTCTCCGATCAACTGATTCTGCCAGTACTTGAGCGACTCCAGAGGTCCGACAGGGCTGGCAAGCTCCCATGTCTGGCCGATGGAGCCGTCATCCGAATCACTTTTGGCAAGGGGGGAGCCGGCGATCACGGAGGCACGATAGCCCTCCAACAGGGTATCGTGCATGAGCCTGGCCTTTTCATTAGATGGGATCTCCCGAGCGTTGATCTCCTGGATGCGGGAACGCAGCTCTCGCATACCGTCGTCCTCGGGAATGGGGCCATTCTTAGTCGGCGCATTTCTGGGCGGTGTTATCGGGAAGCCAAGATGGTCAAGCAGAGGTCCGTGACCCGTGGCTGGTCCGGCCGGGACTTCTTCCACGATCGTCTCCTGGGTGGAGGAGCTCAGAGGCCGGGAGCGTCGTGGCTCAGGCGATGCATCGGGCCCCTGCTGCCCGACATCGTCGGCGTCGTCAGAATCGTGGACGGCGTCGGGCGGAACTACAGGCGTCTCTTCATCGCCGGCCAACGTTGCACGGGAGATCTCGGAAAAGCGGCGAGCCTGTCGCAGCACAGGGTTGATGATGAACTCGGAGACAAGGGAAGGCATTTGGCTTGCTTGCGTCTGGCGCAACGGCAGCGCCTGCTGCTGAGGCGCAGCTGAAGACGGGGGATGCTTTTAAGATTAGGATGAGGCTACCCAGCTCATACAAGTACCGTGGAAAGGGCGGTGATAGCAGGGAATTTAATTAGAAGGAATGGAAGAAAAGAAGCACGAAACGGCGGGGGTTCCCACGCAAGCTCAATGTCGACGGCAGCCGGAACTGTTCATCTGGTGAGGGTGTTTCATCTGTTTGGCTGACCAGAGCAAAAACCGAAGGAGAATAAGAAGATGGCCAGAGTTCGGCGAGATGTTGGAAGACACTGGCCACCGTTGTTCGGCAAGGATGACATAAGGCATTGGACGGATTAGTATTCTGGTAGTCTCAGTACCTAATGGTGAGCCACTGATGTGCTGACTGTGGTCTCAGACGCTTGCATGTGATTGCTCCAATTGATTCATGTTGGGTGAGACTTTCAAGGCCGCTTTAGTGCGTGTTTTAGCGCTTTCATCTGAGTACCTGTACCAATAGTGAACAATAGCGTCGAAATATTAGCTGCTCCATCCCTGTGGCTCAACCAACATTGAAACCGCTCAGCTGTTGACCTACTGTTGATCTTGCTGTGGCTGGTGGACGGGAGCAGCCAAAAGCCGGCGCAGGTACGTACCGGCCCGGCGTTTTCCAAGAATGGCACTAGCCACGCGGCTGAGCACTTCTGGGCTGGAGGGGATTGCAAGGTGGCCAATATTCCTAGAGCTGAACCAGGGGGGTTTTTTAGAAGCTGTCGTATTCTTGGAATCCCGACGCAAACAGCAATATCCACCACAAACACCTCCTTTGTCCTCCATTTCGTTTCCCTCTCCTGAGCCGGGCTTGGCCATCAGGATTGTTTCTCCTTTTCTTGTCGACGGTGCCAGCATCGTCGTCTTTGATGTTCTACTATCTTTGAGTCCGTCCAACTCGTCCAGTCATTACAAATTGTGCCGCAGCCTGCTTCTGTTGGAGCTAGCTGGTCGCCTCTCCCCTTTTTCTCTTCCGACCTCGTATCTCGAAAACCGTTCAACCACTTCAATTGATTCCTTCTTGACTCTATTCACCAGTTCCCTGGGGAACAGAAAGTTTTCTTTCAAACCATGGCTGCCGACAAGGCCGTCCTCGCCTCTGGCGCTGACCAGGGCGACGGCTTGAGGCTGCGACAGGTGGCTACGCAAGCCGCGCCAGGGCCCATTGCCCAGCCTGAGGACAAGAAGAAGCTGGCAAAGAAGGTATATGATTAGCGAGACCCGGCAGCTTCAATTGCGTGCGAGCATCAGGCTGACAGCGGTTGCAGGAGAAATCTCTCTTTGAAGTGCTTACAGACTTGGAGTCCATCCTTGCCCCGCTGATCTTCACAGCCGTTGCCATCTTCACTCGATTGTGGAAGATTGGCATTAGCGATATCGTCACCTGGGATGAGGCTCAGTACGTAATCCTTGTCGCTTTGTGCCTGGCAGATATGCTAGAGTGGAACGAGTTTACTGACTTGTGACTCTTGACAGTTTTGGCAAGTTTGGAAGCTACTATATCAAACATGAATACTACTTCGACGTCCACCCTCCCCTCGGAAAGATGCTGGTAGGCCTCTCCGGAGTCCTCGCCGGCTACAACGGATCCTTCGAATTCAAATCTGGCGAGAAATACCCCGAAGATGTCAACTATACATTCATGCGAGCCTTTAATGCCGCCTTTGGCATTGCTTGTATCCCCATGGCCTACTTTACTGCCAAGGAGCTGAAGCTGACCCGACCAGCCGTCTGGTTTGTTACCCTGATGGTCCTCTGCGAGAACTCTTACACCACCATCAGCCGCTTCATTCTCCTCGACTCCATGCTTCTCTGCGGAACCTTTGCTACCACTCTTTGCTGGGCCAAATTCCACAACCAGCGCCACAACAGCTTCGAGCCCGAATGGTTCTTTTGGCTCTTCATGACGGGTGTGAGCATCGGATGCGTCTGCAGTGTTAAGCTCGTCGGTCTCTTTGTCACTGCCCTGGTTGGTCTTTACACAATTGAGGATCTGTGGAGAAAGTATGGTGATAGAAAGATGCCTATTGTGAGTAAACCCCCTCGTTATGCCAGTACGGATCGCCATTCGCTTACACTTTCGCAGCCTGTCCTTGCCGCCCACTTCTCTGCTCGTGTCGTGGGTCTCATCGTTGTCCCTTTCCTCATCTACATGATCTCTTTTGCCCTGCACTTTGCCATTCTCGACTCCACCGGCCCTGGTGATGCCCAGATGAGCTCCCTGTTCCAAGCCAACCTAAAGGGAACCGAAGTCGGCAAGAACAGCCCCCTGGAGATTGCCATTGGATCTCGTGCCACCATCAAGAACATGGGTTATGGCGGTGGTCTTCTTCATTCTCACGTTCAGACCTATCCCGAGGGCTCTGGCCAGCAGCAGGTTACTTGCTACCACCACAAGGATGCCAACAACGACTGGTTCTTTTACCCCAACCGCTTCGAAGCCGATTACGACGCCGAGTCCCCCGACCTACGATTCATTGGTGATGGATCCGTCATTCGTCTCATTCACGCTCAGACTGGCCGCAACCTGCACTCTCACGAGATCGATGCCCCCGTCACCAAGTCCCACCGCGAAGTGTCCAGCTATGGTAACCTCACTGTTGGTGACGACAAGGACCACTGGCGCATTGAGGTCGTCCGAGACACGGCATCCCGCGATCGCAGCAGAATCCGCACTCTCACGACTGCCTTCCGCCTTAAGCACACTGCACTGGGCTGCTACCTCCGCGCTGGAAATGTCAACCTTCCTCAGTGGGGCTTCAAGCAGATCGAGGTTACTTGCGACAAGCAAAACAACCCCCGCGACACTTACACCCACTGGAACGTTGAGGCTCACTGGAACGACAAGCGTGAGTGAACGATTACTCTTTACTCTTATTCTAGCATTTTAGCATGACTGACCCTCTTGATCTTTTAGTGCCTGCCAGTGACCCCGGCGTTTACAAGTCGCCCTTCATCCACGATTTCATCCACCTCAATGTTGCCATGATGACTTCCAACAACGCCCTGGTGCCGGATCCCGACAAGCAGGATGATTTGGCCTCTCAATGGTGGCAGTGGCCCATCCTAAATGTCGGCCTTCGTATGTGCGGCTGGGATGACAACATTGTCAAGTACTTCCTTCTTGGTAACCCGTTCGTCTACTGGGTCTCCACCGCCTCTCTCGGCCTTGTCGCTGCTGTTGTGGCGTGGTACATTGTGCGATGGCAGCGCGGATTCAAGGAGCTCAACAACTTTGAGATTGAGCAGATTCACTACGCTGGCATCTACCCCGTCATCGGCTGGTTCCTACACTACCTTCCCTTTGTCATCATGGCGCGTGTCACCTATGTTCACCACTACTATCCTGCTCTGTACTTTGCGATCCTCTCCCTGGGCTTCCTTGTCGACTGGGTCCTGAGGAACCGCAATGCTATTGTGCAGAGCGTCATCTATGGCGTCCTGTACAGTGTCATTATTGGACTTTACGTCCTGTTCATCCCCATCTGCTGGGGTATGACTGGAAGCAACCAGCAGTACAAGTACCTGAAGTGGTTTGACAACTGGCGCATCAGCGATTAAACAGTATTTCCGACTAGCCAACTCAGCACACCATGGTGCCGAACACTTACTCTAAACTTGTGTTCGTCATCATTAAGTTTTTTTTTAATCTTGGGAGTAGATGGATGAGTGGATGATGATCGAGGGAGGCTGCTTATTGTTAAACAACCAAAAAAACACTCGCGCACACTCTGTAAGATTTGTAAAGACGTGGGAGGTGTATGGAGATTTCTCACATTAATGAAGAAAAAAGACACGGGTAGGGTAGGAAGGATTTTGCAAGTCATATAAAAAGATGATACGGGAAAAAGGGTTGGCGGAAAATACTATACACCGCATTTAATGCAAGACATATATCTCCCCAATTTTGCCATTGCCATTGCCCGGTGCAGAAAGAAAGCATCATTTGGCTTTGCGTCTGCCAGTTGTGTTGTGCATTCTACAACTATTATACAGTGTCATGCTGCCAATTACTTTGCTATGGATGTCATAAAAGGCTTCCAGACTTGAATGTCGTGTATATGATGAAAGCCCATCGGGTATCTTGTCTTGCCGACTTTCCTTCCTCCTTGTTCCTCCACATGCGCACACGACTTTCGCTTACGATTTGAATTATACAGAAAGACGATTGAAAAACCCCATCTCAACAACATCCACCACCTGATTTAGCGGCATCGGTAGACAATTTCACTTGCCGGTTCCCGCCAGCGCCGGGCCCTTTGACGCCAGACCTCCTGTCATTCAGATTGTACTTGCCGGCCTGGATGTTCTGGTATATCCTCTCGGCGACCCTCATAAAGGCCTTCTCAACGTTCTCGCCGCTCTTGGCGCTCGTCTCGACGTATTCAAGGATGCCATTGCGCCTGGCCCACTCTTCCGCTTCCTCCCGCGTGACCTCTCGCTTGTTGTCCTCCTGCTGCGTCAGATCGGCCTTGTTGCCAACCAGCACAATGACAATGTCTGGCTCGGCAATCTGGCGGAGATCATTCAGCCAGTCGGTAACGTGCTGAAAGGTGGCCTTGCGCGACAGGTCAAAGACGAGCAGCGCACCGCTCGCGCCGCGGAAATATGATCTCGTGACGGACTTGTACGTCTCCTGGCCGGCCGTGTCCCACAGACTGAGCTTCATATGCTTCTGGGGGATGCCGCTGGTGTCGCGCCGGGGCTCCGGAAGGCCTGCGGGGGACGAGGGTTCGTCTGGTGAGGACAGGGAGGGGCCGGGGCCGGCGGGCGTGTGAGGAGGGCCGACGGGGACGATGCGGGAGCCGAATTCGACGCCGATTGTGACGTCGTGGTGCGCGGAGAAGCGGCCTTCGCAGAGGCGGATGGTGAGACTAGATTTGCCGCATCCTGAGTCGCCGATGCAGACTAGCTTGGCGATGTAGTCCCAAGGAGCTGATGAGGACATGGGGAGGAGAGGAGCGTGGCAATGCGCACGAGGTTAGATAGAGAAGTGAGATGTAAGAGGGAGGTGGAGAGAGAACAAAGCAATGGAGGGACGAAGAGGGAGAGAGGCGTCGGAGGGTTCAAAGAACGAAGGTCTAGAGTTGGAATTTGGTTGGAGGTGGTCGCAAATGTAATGTAGGTGTAATTGATCCAAGTGGGTTTGATTTGAGGCTGGAGCTGCGATTAGCGGCACGTGCGCCGGTGCGATCTAAAAGGCGGCTTTAAGACCTGGACAAAGAAATACAAGGATGGTAGAGAGATAGAGAGATAGAGAGATAAGGCTCGGAGATGGTAGAGAGAGAAGTTGGTGGTTTAAAGAGAGGGAGAACACAATCACCAGACACTCGATTACACAGGAATAGAAATACAGGAAAAGAAGAGGGCAGCGGTTTGCAAGGCAGGTGACGATGGGCTCTGCCTTGTGTGGGATGAGATGGACATGGGGCTGTCACGGGCCAGCACAAGGTGTGTGACCCGACCCGCGAAAAAGCTGGAGAAGAGGGAATTGGGGGCCGGACTTTGAATCGGAGAGTTGGGGAGGTATTTTGTAGGCAGACGCTGCTGTTGGAGAAACATCTACTAATGCAAGAAGAGGGTATTCCGGCATTTCAATATGGACAAAGGGATACCTGGCAGGCAGACTGAGCAGATGGAAGTGTTATCGGTGACGCAAGAAGGCGATAACGGCATCATGACGGGGACCCTTGACTAGCGGTATTTGGTAACTGATGCTACAGGCAAGGTACCGCGTCTGCTAGCGCACGCACTGAGCGCCCGGGGCTCGTATCAGCAGCAGCACTAACGGCAACTAAGTTCCCTCCATGTATCGCGTCTTAGAGGTGGACAATAGCATGACATGACTACCGCTAGGTCCTAGTACGAGTTGGCGCACCAAGGTTCAGGTCAGCGCCCATGCCGGTACATGGACGGACCGTCGTAGGCAACCATGTGCGCAGCTGGTGTACAGGTACCGATGCATGATGTGCAGTTGGGCTGCTGTCAACTGCGATTCGGTCTGTGCTAGCTGCCTTTTTCTTTCACGGTACACGGTTCATAACATGGTTCATGCTGCGTCTTACCTGAGTAAAGTACTCCGTACAACCTGGTACGACGTTGGAGCCTCGGGTTCTGCGCCTCCGCTGCCCGTCGAAGTCGAGGCCTGGACCCAGCATGAAGCCTCATTGCCTAAGATGGGTATTTGTTTATATACCTACAGGTAGTACAGAGCAGGAAGCTCATTTTCTTCTTGGATAATTTGATTTCTTCTGCCTCTACCTTTTCTTGCTCTTCCTTCATCCCTCATTCGTTATTACTCTACAGCATCTACTAAGTCATCAGCTCCCTCGGTGACCGGGGGTCAAATGACGGCACGCCGCCCTTGTGCTCACCCAACCGAAAAGGTCCCCAGGTACTCCGCAGGTACCAGTACCCCATCTCGGCAGGCAGCGCACCGCATGCGGACCTCCTTATCACTAGCAGTCATCACCTGTGGCTCTGTGAGGCGCTGACCGCCAGCAACCTTAGGCTCCTTAGCCAGCAAAGGACGCCCACCTGTACTCCAGGCATTCACTAAGTTTTGGTCTATCGAGGTCACCAAACCGACTCATCCGCCCTGTGTCGCCTGACCTCAGCTCTTTTTCTCCTCTGCCTTTTACTTCATACAGTTCTTTGTTGCTCAATCAAGCATCCACCATACATTACTCATACCTCGCCATGGTGTAATATTTTTTTCCGTCTTTGATTCTTAGTCTTTGTTTTCTTGGGCTATTATTCTCCCTGTTGTATGCAAGGGAGAGCCGCCTAACGCTTTTGCTGCCTTTTCCAAGCGTCGTTCGTCATCGCCCATCATCCTGCTTTAGAGTTTCATCGCATCTCCGCTCCAACGAACACAAAAAGATCGACAAAAGTGCCGCAACGCAGCTGCAGTTCGCCAGACATCGAGTGTGACAACCGTGCCAAACCACTTATCGTGGGGGCGGCGGTAGGTGAAGGGGCATCATGTTTTCCGAGTGTGCGTGACGACATCGAGCCGTATAAGCCTGCGTGCGTCTGATGAAGCTGCTGCTAACTCATTTTCCCTAGACGCCTCGAGATTTCTCGCGCAGTCTCAGTCGAGGCTGTCGAACTTTGGCCAAGCAGACAACGATACCTCGTCCCGGCAAAACGACTGGTCATCATCTCGCCCGACCCGACCCTATCGAGACGCCGGCCGAGGGAATGGGGGCCAGAGATCCCTTCTTGGAAGAGGCTATGGCGGGAACCCATATCAGGGTGGAGGAGGAGCTGGCGGTGGTTCGCGCTTCGGCCAGCTTGCGTTTGGATCTCGCATAACAGCTGCGCAAGACGCACCCCTGTTTCACAGCACGCTGGACGAATTTCGAGAGGAGGACGATGAAGAGGAGCGCGACAGGGAAGCTGCTGATCTCTTTGCACTCCAGAGGTCACGAAGGGTGGCCGCCGCTAGCAAGCTGGCCGACAGCGTCGAGTCTGACGCAAATAGTCGAGGGTCGCTCGAAGAAAGCTCGAGGCAGTTTGATCACCCATATCGCGCCCAGGGTTTCGGCCGGGGCATCAAAAGCAGTTGGAACGGAACGAGAAGCTCGCATCATACAGCAGTCGCAAAGAATACACCGCTAGAAGAGGAGGAAGCTGAAGAAGTCGATCACGATAGCAGGGATGGCGAAAGCGACCGCAGCAGCGGTCATCATAGGGGGAATATGGTTGATGTCGGGCTTGACTCACAGGAGGACGCCGACGATGATCCTCCAGAATCTCTCTTGGAAGAGCCAACCGATAACAGCCCCCCAGCTTTCCAACGATTCAAAGATCCGTCGGGACGAACGCCGCTGCTGGAAAGATCGGCGAGAAGCGACACTGACATGGACAGCACGCGACATACAGAACCTCCGGAGGCTGATCCAGCTCCGTCAGGAAACGCCTACGTCGAGGGAGAGATATTCAGACACGACCCTTTCTTCGCGTGGATATTCTTAATCAGTCTCGCTGGGATGATGTCAACCTTTGTCCTAGTGTGGCTCAATACTACTCCTAAGAAGAGCCCGGTTGGAGACACGATTTATACGACACTACAGAAATCCTTCAACATGCTTGCCGTCGATACCGTGGTGGCAGTATTAGTGTCATTTGTATGGTTGGCAGCTTTACGGTCCTTTGTTCGGCCGTTGGTTACTGTTATCCTAGTCGCTGTGCCGGCCATTATGTTTTCATTTTCTATTTTCTCCTTTGCGTCGTCGTTCAAAGGGCGGACGCACGGGACAAGCTTCCAGGACGTCGTCATGAGATGGACTGCCATCGTCCCGGGAGCTTCGTGCATCTTATGGCTCTGGCTTGTCGTCAAGGGCCGAAGAGCGATTCAGCAGGCCATTGAAATTCTTCAATTCTCCTCCAAGATTCTAGCACAAAACCCAGGTCTCTTATTAGTAGGCTTTGGATGCCTGGCCTTGATCGTTGTCTGGACCTGGATTTGGCTGGCCATGTTTACCCGTGTCTTCATGGGTGGCTATTTCTCAAAGTCCTTGGTTCGGTTCGTGATTCAATTCTCCAGCTGGTGGCTCGGCGCCGCGTTTGTCTTCATGTACATGTGGACGCTCTCTGTCATCAACGCGGTGCATCGAGCGGCGACTGCGGCCACCGTCTCCCAGTGGTACTTTCATCGCAATGCAGGCCCTGCCACGCCTTCAAAGGAAATCGTCATGGCTGCTTTAGGCCACGGTGTAACGACCATTTTTGGCAGCATTTGCGAATCAACTCTTCTGTCTCTCCTTATCAGAGCACCATTGATTTTCCTGCCCAGGAGGCTAGGTGCAATCATCACAAACATCGCCTCGTTCTGGATACCGACGCCTATTGTGGCTCTCACAAACCCTCTCACAATTACTTTTGCAGCTATTCATTCTCAAGGCCTGGCCACGTCTGCTAGAGGTCTTGATCAAATGGAATTTGTATCACCTGCAATCCCTACTACCACACTGACACCAAGAGCATTGCGTCTCCGCGGTCAGGCGAACGGCCTGTTGCCTTACCGGCTGGCCAAGTTGCTCCTGGTTGCCACACGATTGATTATGGCTACTGGGCTGGGATTCGCGGGCTGGGTCATTACTGCAAAGCAACTGCGGATCCAGCTCCCAGACGGCGTGGGCGTGCGAGGATCAGCGTATGCATACGTGGTTGGCATGATGGCCAGTTTCATTGGCTACTCGGTTATGGGCGCAATGGAGGGCATTCTTAGCGGAATTGTCGACGCAGTTCTGATATGTTATGGAAGCGAGCGACGGATGGAGAGAGGCCATGGACGATTCTGTCTCGAAGCGGCATATCTGTTTGGAGAGCGGCGAGGAACCGGCGAGGATCTCGGATATGAGTAAACAAGCTCACGCTGGGCCCGCTCATGTATGTTGATGGATTCTGGATTTTTGGCACGCCTGACTCTTTTTTATTTTCTCTTTGTTTTTGATTGTTTCCTTTTCCCTGTTAGCTATTTGCTCATTGCTGCGGGTTTTGAACTTGATTGAATGGGATGATAGATTGGTAGAGCTGATTTGGATTATCGGGACTCAAAAAAGGCCATGCAGTGGAGATGTTGTTACGGCAAGCTCCAAGGGGGGATAGGACAGCAATGTGATTTTCTCAATGTGATTTTCTCTACCTTTATGTAACTGCTCAACTTGACGTGTTGTCTTACGATGGAACTTGCAATTTGTTGCAACCCCGTATGAATCTCTGTTCAAGGAGAGAAGTGCGTTACGGTGTTAGTTGGTTGCGAGAAAGTGGATTGATAGTGTCAAGTAAGACATGTCAATTCCATGAACGGTTAGACACTTTGGCCGAGTGGTTAAGGCGATGCCCTGCTATCAATCAGGTATCATAGGCATTGTGTTCGCACGCGCAGGTTCGAATCCTGCAGGTGTCGTTTCTTTTTTTGGATTGTTTTTTTACTCCATACATAGTCCTTTTTTTTGCCAACTCTCACGTGGCATTAATTTCTTAGTATGTTATGGTCAATCATTTTGTTCTACGACATTATGCTTTTTGTGTAATATTGACTGATCTCGCGATGTTCAGCATTGGAGACAGCTTCATGAGGTGTCTATCGCCCGCGAGTTTTCGTACAGAGAAGCGTCATTGGTCTAGGGGTTAGGATTCAACTCTTCCATTCACTTGAAAAGTTGAGGCCCGGATTCGAGTTCCGGATGACGCAGTGCTTTTATTTTTTGCATTTCGCTCTTTTTTTGCTCTCCGCCAGGATGAATTAGGCAAATCAGTATATTGGAGTATTTAGCCAGTCATCATAACCAAATTGTTTTATTAATCCTACGGTTAGGCTAGTATTTCAGTTCTAGCTACTGCTATTTGACAGCATATATGTCAAGATGCCAACTTGTCGTTCGAACAACATATTCAGGTTTGCTTTATAAGCTGCCCTAGCTATCGGGCCTGTATTAAATATTTTAATTGTATGTATGTGTTTGTATATGCTACATCATTCCTCAACTACGAGGCCTCTTTTATTCATCAGCCTCCTTAGGCAGTTCCTCGTAAGCAAACCCGCAGTCCACTTCATCAAGTACCAGCTCTGCCTTAGATTGAACAAGATCATCCCGGTCGCCTTCCGCCAGGAGCTCTATATCCAGATCTCGTGCCCTGTTTATGGCATGTACGACTTTCAGCCGGGCATCTGGCTCTCCAGGGTCCCGAAGCTTTCGCACAGAGCGGCTAAGCTGGCCCCGACTTGCAGCGATGCTCTGTCTCTGGTTTCTCTCGAAATAGCTGAGTAAATGGCCTGCGGGATCTTCGTTTAGGTGTGCCTCTCGACGGAAGAGACCCGTTGAGGCATATTCTGGCCCTTGTACGGCGCCAATGGTAGGATTAGGGTCGATGACAAGCTGCTTCGTGTCTAGATAGATTCGCTTCACCAGGTCGGCGATGTGCATGTCGTCGTCATCATTAACATTGTTCGGGTTATCTGGATCTCGGTATGGAGGTTCTGGTTCGGGGTGCGGTATAAACGGTGTGGGACGTCGAAGCGGCCGGTCCACGCCTGGGATCCTGATGAAATGTGCCTCTGGCTCGTCTTCTTTATTTATAGAAAACAGAAACACCCTACCAGTCGCATCTCCAACGACCAGTTTTCGGAAATCGGGTGAAAAGGCACCGCAGGAAATGGGACCAGGTGCTTCCAAGATAGTCCGTATATATGGCCGGTGTTTCTTGCGCACGTTCCAGACCATGACGGTCCCATCGCTGGAGCCTGTGTAGAATCGATCTAGGTTGTTCCCCCAAGCTGTAAACTTGACTCCAGTGTCTTCCTTCTCTCGGTCATGGTAGTATTCGTCCAGAGGACGGCCATGTTGTAGAATATGCACAGGATCGTCTCCTTGCGCCGTGTCCCACACATATACCTTGCCGTCAGTGCACCCCGCAGTCACATACTCATATTTGTACGAGTTTGGCATAAAGGTCAGCTCGTTGATGTCTGACGCAAAACAGTCAAGGTTATGGTATTCGGAAAACCCGCCCTCTTGCTGAGGACTCTGGGGGCTCTGGGGACTCTGGGGACTTGGATCCTCTTGTTTGGCATCTTGTTTGGGAATGAGGCCAGTTGACCTTCTGAACAAATGGATCTGAGTTCGCACTTTTGGCGTTTTATTCGATTGAGAAGTAGGAGAGGTTGCGGCAATGAATCTCGGTAATGTGGGATGCCAGGCCACTTCAAAGAAGTTGGCAGTTGTAGCAGTTGTGATAGGAATTCGCTGATTCGACTCCGCATTCCAAAGAGTAATCTCTCCCGAGTTCTGTTTTTCGAAGGGGATGTCGTGGTCATCTCCAGAGAAGCTACGAGGAGAATATCCTACAGCGAGCAGATGCTGGCTTGTCGAGTCATGGCCCCACTGCATTGTTGCTGGGAAATATGCCCACTTATCAGAGCCGTCAGCGTCAGTCCGAGTACATGAAAAGGAGACGTATGGGCTATTCGCAATGTCCTTCATGTTGATTGTGTATATCCGAATGGCCTCTGTAGGGACATCGGCCGCAGTAGCAACTCGTCCAGAGCCGTCCTTGGCCACGGAGACAAAATTTACGTTGCCGCCAAAGTACCAGGTGGCTAACGCAGTCATGTTGCTGCCAGATTCATCAACCTTCCACACCTTGACTGTTCTGTCGAAACTGGAGGTGAATGCCAACCCAAGAATGCTGTCGTAGTCAGAGCATACAACCGACGAATACAACCATGGGTCCTGGCTTTCACGCATAGCCGTCGTGGAGTTTTCTCCTTTCTCGACAAGTGGTCGTGGAATTCGGTGATCAGGAAACGCCTTAAGGTGCCCCAGCTTTGTCGAGCAAAGTAGTAAATTGCCCGGCTTATTATACTGCTGATTATGGCTATCCGAGTGTGCAGTTGTGCCGCACAAAACATTGTCATCCGGGATCCAAGTTGTCGTTGCAATGTCTCCGGCACAGTTTGTGTACTCTGCGACCAAGTCCAAGCTATCCTCGTGCGCCTTGCGAAACTCGTTTTGGAAGTTTTCATACTGGCGCATATGCGCAAATCCTCGGTTTCCTACCATTTCACGAGCTAAAAGCAAGGATGATAGTCGACTGGCACGTCTCTTCTCCTGTTGCAAGCGAGATCCATTCGCTCTGGGATCGAGACTCAGGATTTGAGCTCGACTTGGCGGCACTGCCTTGCCCGCAAGCAGATCCGAACAGTAATTGCGTACATCTTCAACCGTCCGGTGAGGCAATTTGTTATTAACAATTGACGGAACATTGAACTGAGGGCAGAGTCGCGCCAAATGTTCAGGGGTCGCAGGATAGCCCACAGGAAGATACATTGAGAAGCATGCCATGATTTGCCGAATTTCGTCAGATGTAAAGTCCACATGATACACAACTGGGCTCTTCAGCTCTTCCTTGAGCTCGCGGTATAAGCGATCAGCACCTTTGCTAATAAGTTCGCGATCTGATGCTGATTGGTAAGGCCGGTGTTCGAGATCAAACCATGTATTTGAGGATGGGCCGCACTTGGTCGGCTCCCACCGACTCCCATGTCTTATTCTTGGAGTATTCTCTGGTCTTTTTCGTATTGTAGTTTCCGGCTGTTTAACATTTATCCTTTTTATTTCTGGCGGAAATTGTTCAGGTCTGGCAAGACGTTGCTCCTGCACCGGGGGGTAAGGGGACTTGTAGGCGCTCGAACTTGCCGCTGGCGCTTTTGATGGGGTGACACGATATTCCTTAAGCATCATGTCAGTTAAATACAACTTAGGTGCATGTTCTTATTCCACTTACAGGTCTCCCAGATAACTCTGTAATGATTATTTTGGCCTTTGTAGCAGTCCATTCATCATCGGCCGGCAGCTTGTAGTCATTGTTCTCATCTAATCGGGAGACAAAGAGCGGATCCTTGGCAAACATGGAAACGGCCTGTGCCCTTTGTCAGTTGTACGCTCAAGACAGCCCAGTCTTTAGAACAAAGCATACCCTTATCGCAATTTCATCAAGTATGTACTCGGAAGCTGGCAGGTCCCTCAGCGCCCGGCTCACATAAGGAGAGACCTGTTTACCAGCCCAATTAAAGTCAACACGCCTCCTTTTTGGCGGCGGCCCTTCATCCTGAGAATCATTCTGCCGTCGCTGCGTATGAGAAAGAGAAAGAGGATGCTGTTGGTGTTCGACACTGGTTCCGTTTGCGATTGGGATATGGCTCGATGGTGGCGGCGATGGCGTTTCAGTCAGGTCAATGACCATGGGCCTGGAAGGGGTAGAGGTAAGCACGAGGCTCATGGAGACGACCAGCTCGCCAGCCTCGGGCGAGCATCTCAAGCAGACCAAACAGATTCTCTGGCTCTTTAAACGCGGCTGAGGATATCAACTTACCCCATCGCGTGCCCACACGTTCAAGCTGCTTAGATTGTTCTTAAACAAGGGATACGTAAGGATGGGGCTCTTAAAACACGTCTAGAGAGGAACTAATAATAAGTGGGTCACGTGATATATCGTTACATAATATATAAACACAACTATCATCTCTTAGCAACTTATATAAAGCTTTTTAAAAAGTTTAAAAGATTTAAACAAAGGGAAGATAAATATTAAAAGTGTTAGGGCAATTTAATTATTATATTTTCTTAATAATATGGGTTAGTAGTGTAATATATATAGATATAATACCAGTATGCCAAATTAACACTCTTAAATGTGCCTATTCGACTTTATCTCTACAATTAATTTTAGCTCGGCTTAATGGATTTCCACTCGATTTTATAATTGAACCAAGCATCTCTTTGTTAAACGCGTGTATGATATCATTTGTCGCGCTCTAAGCAAATGCGCGCGTTGAGCTCCCGCCCGTTAATATAACCTCTCTGTGAGCAAACATGCTCTAATCCTACTATTTAGCTAAACAATAATATTCCAATACGCTCATTAGGGAAAAGGCATCTCACACAAACATCTTTTATGTTTGACCAATTGAGAGTAAAGCTGATATTGCATGCGACCCTTGTTGCAATATGAGATCTGTGCATCCTTTTAGATTGCGATCGCGATCGCGACACGCATGATAAGCTCATCAGATGCAAGATATTAATTGTTCGGTTAAAGTGACAATGCAGGTCCCATGCGGCCTATAAAAAGAGAGGCCCGGACTTTTTATCATAGGTACTTGTAATTAAATGGTTAACAATTTCCAGAGCGCCATATCAATCGTGCACCGTGCATGTAACCTCCAATCCCAGTGGCGTCAATACTATCTCGGCGGCTTGTTCGGGTGGAATCACCAGGTATTGCAATAAGCCATCGATAGAAAAGCTTAAATCTACCATGGGGTAGTCGTACTGTGCCTTGCGTTATTGAAGCATCGATAATAGTTTAGGCAAATAGGAAGCGAGGGGAGCCCGAAATGTAAATCAAACGCACCTTGTTGTGCAGTGTGTATGGTAGCGATATAAGCAACGCATGCAGTATATAAAACAAGTGTTGTAATAAAAATTATGTCATTAGCCTTTGGGTTAGGTAATAATTTAATTAAAACACTTATAAGTAGTTATAATAATTACATTAGGTAAAGTGCGTATATATCCCCTTATTATTTATTTATAATAATAGTTTTGTTTGCTTTCTAGGTTAGGCTGTATAGAACGAAGTGACATGTTGGAAGAACCAGTTCCACATATGTCTTCAGTCCCTTATAGATGAATCGTCAAAATCGCACACATCAAGTCCGAAAGGCATCATAAAGAAGAAAAGACCCCCTTTATTAATGTATCTTGAATTCCTTCTCGTCTGTTTTATATTCATAACTCTTTCGCACAGACAGGTAAAACAGCCCCCAAAAAAGGAAGCTTGCCGCCGTACTTTGCTGCAAATACACACACACACACTCCACATTCTTTACCGCCCACGGCTATTAGCTAACAGATAACCGTAACTGATAGTAACTAGCTATATATCCAAACATTATAAAAAACCCAAAGAAAAATTCGCTCAGCAACAAACATCATGCCTGTTCATTTATCTATTCTTACAACTTGGCAGGGCCAGTCTCGGCGTTAATCTCCTCGTACATCTTGTCGATCTGAGCACGGAAGGCCTTGGCAGTTTGAGGCCGCTTCAGCTTAAGACTGTTGTTCATGTTAGCGGCCAAGTTTAGTGGTTGATTGCTTTTTGCGTTTGTACTTACGTGGGTGTGAACAGCTCGTTCTGGATGCTAAAGGGCTCAATGTCAAGATAGACAGCGCGAACACGCTCAAAGCTGTTGAACTTTTGCTTCTGCGCAATCTTGTTGAGCACTTTGAGGAACTCTGCCTTCACCTTGGGGTGGTTGGCAGCCTCCTTGAGGGCCGGGAGGTCAGCGGCTGTGACGGTCTCGCCAAGGACCTTGCTGGCAAAAGGTGGGAAGTTCTCCAGGTCGATGCCAAAGATACCGACGAGTGTAGACTCCTTGGGGTCACCGTGGACATAGGCCATGGCAACCAAGTTGGTGTTGCCAAGGAAGACGTTCTCGATGCGCTCAGGGGAGATGTATTCACCCTGGGACAGCTTGAGAACGTTCTTCTTGCGGTCAATGATCTTGAAGCGACCCATCTTGTCAATCTCGGCGATATCACCGGTGTGGAACCATCCATCGGACTCGATGGCCTTCTTGGTCTCCTCCTCGTTCTTGTAATACTCGCGGAAAATGCATGGGCCTCGGAGAAGAAGCTCACCACGGGGGTTGGGCTTGTCTTCGACGGTGTAGTCAAACTCGGGCACGGACTCGAGGCAGAGTTCGACACAGCCAGTTGGAGGTCCGATGTTGCCGAGACTGAAGTCTCCTGGAATCTGAACGGTACCGACGGCGTATGACTCGGTCATACCAAAACCCTGGTAAAAGTTGTTGCCAAAAGCAGCGCGGAGGAACTCTTGAACATCAGGATCCAGCTGTGCGCTGCCGCTGATCATGGAGTGGGCCCTATCCAAGCCCACGGCAGCCCTGACCTTGGGGGTCCAGATACGGTCGTACAGGAAATGTGTGTTGCTCGCCTGGCCCGGTGGCAGACGCATGTTGGCCTTCTTGGTGTTGATGACCTGGCGAGACAGGGCTCCCCTGGTGCCTTCGGCCTCGATGGTGGCGGTTCGAATTGCCGAGTTGAAGCGGTTGAACAAGCGGGGAACAGAAATGAACCCGGTGGGCTTGAGAATCTTCATGTCGTCGACCAGGCCCAGGATATCGCCACGGAAGAAGCCAATGCTGGCACCTTCGGACAGGGCAACTTGATCAACCATTCTGCCGTAGATGTGAGCAAGAGGCAAATAGGACATGTGAACGTCCTTTTCAGTCACCGCACCCTGCAGGCGGCTGGAAGAGATGGCAGAAACGGCATTGCCATGAGTGATGACAACACCCTTTGGCGCACCAGTGGTTCCTGAAGTGTAGTTGATTGTGCAGAGATCGTCCCACTTGGCCGGGCGCATGGGGCGGCCAGACTTGGCACCAATCTCCTCAACCTCCTTGAAGGAATAGATCTTAATGCCGTGCTGAGAAGCAATGTCGTTCAAAACAGCGCCCTTGGTCAGACCCTTTTGCTCGCCTTGCTCCAGCTCGTCAAGGGAGACGATCAGCTTGAGGGATGGGATTCGAGGGGCCAACTTCAAGAGAGTCGGGATATGAGGCAGAGAGCAGACAATACAGGCGAGTTCGGCGTGGTTGATGATGTACTCGGAAGTGTCCGGACCAAGGGTATCATAGAGTGATACGGTGTAAAGAGCCTGCGACGCAAGAGCAAGATCTACAAATCGAGATTGTGTTAGTTGGCGATCTGTAGTGGACATTGGGAGAGCGCGGAGAATCGCGCAAGGCTGGCTTACCGGTGATTTGCCATTCAGCGCGGTTCTGAGACCACAGTCCAACGGGATACTTGTCTAGGGTGTGTCCAATACTCTTGTGGATTTCGACGAGACCGGCTCCCAAGTTCTTGCGACGCTCAGCCACCTCGCCATACGTCTCCCACTCATATGTGTCTGCCCATGATTGCGTGCTGGGGTTCCAGAGACGGGTGCCGAGGCAGCGCTTGCTGGGTCGCTTCTTGACGGCGTTTTCGAACAGATCGTGAACCGATTGGATCTCGGGGTTGAACGTGGTCAGGAGCGGGCCATCCCCAATCTTGTGATGGCGGTAGATGGCGGTACGACCGGGCCGTTCTGTGCCTGCGATGGGGACACCGTGAGGAGCGCCGGGCGCAGGCGGAGTTGTCAAGCTCTTGATGTACGCCGCCGTGTCCTTGGTAGCCAGTGCCATTGTGTCGAAGGGGGATGAACTAGTGGCTGACCGCGTGTTGATATTTTACAGCTTTAAAGGAAAGGGTCCGCAACGCTCGCGATGCCTACGAGAATTGACCAGACAATGTGAAAGGGAGGGGAAGATTAGGCGACGTGGAGGGCCTGGGGGAGGAAAAAAAGAAAAGGCGAAGATGGTTGCAAGGGAAAGGAAAAAAAGAAATCTGGCGATGAGGTCGGGAGGTGGAGGTTTAACCAAAGTCATGGGCTGCTGAAAGGGACGGCCGAGGTTCGCGGGGCCTCGGCAGCCCCAGATTTGGGATTTGGTCCATGTACATGGCCTGCGCCCAGCGTGCAATGCTGTGACCCAGCCCGCCAAATCGCAGAAGCCGTACAGGTACATGCGCGTTGCTAGCGCTGTGTCGGAGTGCCTAAACCGCTAGCGGCCAGCCCCCAACGAAATCCACTGAGGCGTCCCACCCGCGGAGTTTACAGCAGAGTTTCTGCCCCGTGGATAGCGCTCTGGCATCGCTGTGACGGGCTCGGAAAGACTCAACCCGATCAAATGTCAATCCAAAGATTGCGTCCTGGTAGTACGAGTATTACTTGTACATGTATGCCGGCGGCTGACAATCAAGGTTCTCACAGCGGCCGGCTAGCCGTCAGCATCTGCCCGTCAGAAACGGAATTGATAAGATTTGTTGGGTCGAATAGTAGCTCATTGATATGGCTGTTGTTTAGAAATAGGCCTTAGGGCGAGATAGACAAGAGCTGACACGCTGCACCCATGCATATTGAACCTAGATACAGGTAGTGTGTATTGGTACGGCGTTGACTATTTTTTAAATGCCTTATAGTAATACTAGTACAATTATCCAGCCCGGCTATCCTGGGTAGTTGTAGGAGTTGACAGTTCAAGGACCTTGTTGTTGTCAAGTGTGGACTCTAATGTAGAAGAACGTCCCAGCATGGCTGGCTATTTGTCAAAATAAAAGCAACATTGAAGTCGACGTGAATTGCAAGGTGATGAACGAAGATTGGCGGCTTACTTGTATTTGTAGTGCAACATCGTCAAGGTCCGTAAGCACGCATCATCCCATCGTGACGGAAAAGCGTATCCGTACGAGTACATACAAACTCCGTCGCACAAGAAGCTCAAAAGTCCGGGATCCCGTAGTGACGTCGGCTGTTTCGGGGAATAATAACCATTCAGTGGCGACTCTTGTGCTCCGACGCAGGCGAGCCGGATGATATTTTGTCTCTCCGTCGACCTCGCTGTACTTGTATCCTTTCTACCCCAATCAACTCAATTCTACGAGTATATCAACCAAATACGCAGACTCTCGCAAAAGCCAACGGAATCCGGGGCACATCTGGGGAGACTCGCAGCTTGGCTCATCCGCTAAAGCACGGCGGTGGGCCTCGGTCCAGGGCATTCTCCCAGCGTCCCGGCCAATCACGCCGTCGCTATTCCATATAGCGTCTCGTTTCGGCATGTGAAACTCGAGCTCAGAGGCAAGAACTTGCGGACGGCGTTCTGCAAAAGGCTACTTCGCCCGGATGAATTGACCCTTCGATTTGGAGCTTGAAACGTGTCCTGTTACGGAGTAGTGCCGGTGGTTATGGGACGCAAGCTCGGAAGTACAAAGTCGATAACTTCTCCGCTCTCTCTCTTTTCCCCGCGTTGTAGCACAGATTGAGAGCCGAGGCCATCATGACAACTGCGCTGCTTATTAAGCACCCCTCTGGAGTAAGAGAGGGCCGTTTTGATAGAAATCTGACAACAACAATTGCCAATAAGTTCGAATACGATGGCTCTTGATAGAGCTCATGCAGCACGCAAAATTCCTTTGTTGAATGGATTATCCTACCATGATAATTTGTCATGTACCATACGGTGGTTAAAAGAGAATCCTAGCTGCAGATTCAGTAGTAGCCGTACTCGTTTAAACTTGTGTTGCCCAACTAAAGAAACATGAGCTGCAGCGATAATATCTGTATACTATACATGTATGTTTTACAGGAATTCAACAAACAATGCTACTACTTCGATATTCCGTCAAGTTCCTACAAGAGCATGATTCTAATCGTGCTATTCAATTGGTATTTTGATACTACAGTAAATATGAGCACACGTCGTCGAGATTTGTGGTCTGCTCTCCCACGTTATACAAAGCTATCTCGATCTGAGACTATATCACGATGCAGCTTCGCCTCAAGACATCAAAAGTATCATATTGAATACATGCAATGCCTATTCCGGCTCAAACAGTTGGAAACCGCTCATCGCTTACCTTCTGCGCATGTCCTCATTCCACGCTGGGCAGGCCTCCGACCCGCCCTTTTTTCGTCTCCCTTCGGTCAGTAATTCAACATGTCTAAGACATACCGCAGACGCGTACGAGTGTGCAACCTCATGCTGCTGCTCGATAGACTTGGTGCTAATAATAAATGAATTCCACGCCAACTTCTTCTTGGCAAATCCTGCTTCGCGACTCTCACCATTGTTCAATCTCTTCACATAACGGTCTTTTTGCCATGTCGCAAATTCTCATCCTCTGCTTTCGGGCCTTTCAAGCCCTCGCGGCTGCTGCTGGTATCGGCTTGGCAGCATATGGTAAGCTTGCCACAATTGATTTGCTTCTCTAGTATCCTGTTGGCTCACTCTTGGCTCCTCGTAGTTGTGAATTGGCATCTCAGGGGCCAGCATCTCTCGACGCCACCCTCAATCAGCTTCATCCTCTTCTCTTCAATATTTTCCGTTTTTTCCATCTTATACCTCGCATTTGCGCCACGATTTGCCCCGAAGGCTTCTCACCCAAAGCTTTCTTTGAGCATTGAAGCCCTCAACTGTATCTTCTACTTTGCGGGATTCATTGCTGTGGCTGTCTGTCTGGGTGACCTGGCCTTTTGCACCGGCTCAGTCTGTATGGCAGGCCGTGGTACGGCGGTGCTTGCAGCGGCACAATTCAGCTTGTGGATGGGCTCTGCCATTATTGCAGCCAAAGCCATGGTCAGGGATGAGAGACGGACGAAGTTGCTTAGCAGGAGACGAAACACCCAGAGGAACTTTGAGCGCGTTTGATCGGGTATGGAATACATACATATATTTGAGAATATTAATGGGAAGAGAGGGGGACTGTACGTGCTGCAGAGCGAGCGTACCTGGAGAGTGGCCTACTGGGCATATTGATGTCATGATTAGCATGGTTTATGACTACTATAGAGACATGATGGCCGAACACATGTAGCGTGCGAGTTTGGTAGCACTAGCGGCATTCTTGTTGAGATGGAATAAGTAAGGTACTTGTAGCTAGGTAGTTTGAGCAGTTGAAAAAGTCTTCTATTTGCCTGTTGATACTTGGTAATTATCATAATTGTGTCCATGAAATTCTCACACATGAAGAACGGGAATGATCGAAGTCATCGTGAAAACGCTTGAGACGCTGTTTGTGCCGGCTCATAGCAAAGCTACCAGAGTGTTTAATAATCGCATGAGAGATAAGAAAGAGAGAATAAGTCAAAGTGGAAATCATTAGCTGATAAGAGCACATGTCGTATATCATGTAAATTACTCAGCAGTCCACGATAGTTTGTCTCCATGGCCGTCTAAAAAGGCAACTGATTTGCTAATCATGCAGAGATCCCGCGAATCACATCGTATATACGGAGTACAGCTCGTGGTTCTGTCTATTGCGCCTTGTCTCCAGTCACACCAGTCACCAATTCTCGCTAATTTTCCTAATTCGCTGAAAGAGGCAATCGGGACTATTTGCATGCAATTTTCAACCGCTCTGGTTCATTGGCTGACCGCAGGCTGGGGACTTCAACCGTGGTGCATGACGAGCTTCAGATGCGGTTAGTCAGAGTCGCTTTGAGACAACCACCTTTTTTGACTTGACTTGACATGTTCGTCCAAGCAGTGCCGTCAATATGCGGGCAAAAGCTGTCTGGTATATGGCAAGTAAAAGCCTCTTGTTTTGCTTTTAACTGCCCATGATCAGATCATGGCAGCTCTTTCGCCACACAAGACAAATTTGATGTTCTGGCTAAATCCGGGCTATAAGAGCCGGGAATGGGCCATTTTTGATGGATATACAGATACTAGAGTGCGAAACCGGCCACGGCAGGAAACGAAACAAGAGATTGATGAGGGGCTAAACGGGTTTTCCTTAGGTTAGGATTACATGTACGTGCAATTAATTAGCATCTACCCCTCCAAGAGGCCCTTTTTCTGTCCGCTGGTGAAATGACGCGAGAATTGGCGATTGCGTGCTCGGGACGGCTTCATGGACCCCCACACTCACATTCACACTTCGGGGTCTGCATCGGTCGAGCGCAACTCGCGTCTAACCGTACAATCACCAGTATTACCCCGTTATGTACTTACATAGCAAGGATTAATAGCAATCAACCATAGCAGTAGTCACATTTCATGTCTTACATCAAGTATCCAGTGGCTGGGCGGCTGGACCCCGAAGTAAGTGCTAGTGGAAGCTTGATATAAATATACTCGACCGCGCTCTTGTTGAGCCGAACTCCTGCTGCCCCCCCTTCGGCTCAATCTTTATTCCCGCGTCAGCTTTTTATTCTTTTTCTTTTCGTACCTTTTGTCAACATTTTTTTTCTTGTTGCTTCAACTTTGATTCACAATGGCGGACAAGCTCAGCACCAACTTTGAGACACTCCAGCTTCACGCGGGGTAAGTTGACGTCAATCTTCAAAAGTCAATTCAACAAGCGCGGGGCAGTTTGCGCATTCTGTCTTTGCGCTCGACTTGCTATTCGTTGCTTTGTAACAGAGCACAAAGACTCACGATGCTGGGTTTTTGTAACTGTGTTGAGACAATACGACACAAAGACATGAAAACTCAAGACAACTGATCATCGAGAGAGCATCGCAATACTAACCTCATATCTTCTTCTAGACACTCCCCCGACTCGGCTACCAATGCCCGAGCTGTCCCCATCTACGCTACCACTGTGAGAATGAATCTGCGCTCGTGGCTCAAGCTACAATCTCGCTAAAGTCCTCGTAAGCTGACCAGGTTTTGTACTACAGAGTTTCGCCTTCAACGACTCCGCCCACGGCGCGAGACTCTTTGGCCTCAAGGAAGAGGGCAACATCTACAGCCGTATTGGCAACGTGAGTAGTTACCCCGAGTCTTTGACAAAACAGTACAAATACTCACGAGATCGCAGCCCACTGTCGATGTCTTTGAGAAGCGGATAGCTGCTCTCGAAGGCGGTGTTGCTGCTCTGGCCACCTCCTCCGGCCAGGGTGCTCAGTTCATTGCCCTCACTGCCCTCGCCCAGGCCGGCGACAACATCGTCTCTACTTCCAACCTCTACGGCGGCACCTACAACCAGCTCAAGGTCACCTTCAAGCGCTTCGGCATCACCACCAAGTTCGTCACTGGCGACAAGCCCGAGGACATTGCTGCCGCCATCGACGACAACACCAAGGCCGTCTACCTTGAGAGCATCGGCAACCCCCGATACAACGTTCCCGACCTTGAGGCCATTGCTAAGGTTGCCCACGACAAGGGCGTTCCCCTCGTTGTAAGTGGTCATAACACCGCAACAATCAAGCCGTCTCTTTGGAATATTGAATCTGACAAGCAGTAAACTAGGTTGACAACACTTTTGGTGCCGGTGGATACTTTGTTCGCCCCATCGACCACGGCGCCGACATCGTCGTTCACTCTGCCACCAAGTGGATCGGCGGCCACGGAACCACCATTGGAGGTGTCATCGTCGACGCCGGCAAGTTTGACTGGGGCAAGAACGGCAAGCGATTCCCCCAGTTCATCGAGCCCTCCGAGGGCTACCACGGCCTCAAGTTCTGGGAGACCTTTGGCGCCGTCTCCTTCATTGTCCGCGCCCGAGTTGAGCTCTTGCGAGACATTGGTGCCTCTCTCAACCCCTTTGCCGCTCAGCAGCTCATCCTCGGTATCGAGACCCTCAGTCTCCGTGCCGAGCGCCACGCCCAGAACGCTCTGGCTTTGGCCCGACACTTGGAGAAGAGCCCTTACGTCTCTTGGGTCTCTTACCCCGGCTTGGAGAGCCACGCTTACCACGAGACTGCTAAGAAGTATCTCAAGAGGGGCTTCGGAGGTGTCCTGAGCTTCGGTGTCAAGGGTGGCGGTTCTGCTGGCAGCAAGGTTGTTGATGGCTTCAAGCTGATCACCAACCTTGCCAACGTCGGTGATTCCAAGACCCTGGCCATTCAGTAAGTGTTTGAAAATTGCCCAGGAACTACCTAAAGACAACTAACAAAGTTCTCTCACAGCCCCTGGACGACCACTCACGAGCAGCTGAGCGAGGAGGAGAGAGTTAGCTCTGGTGTCACTGAGGTAAGCAGATTCACGACCGAATTCGCGCGAAATAAGCTGACTTTGATGTTTCCTCAGGATCTTATCCGAATCTCCGTCGGTACTGAGCACATCGACGACATCATTGCCGACTTTGAGCAGTCATTCAAGGCCGCTGGTCTCAGCAACTAAGACCGAGAAAGAAATTAGTCCCTTTCCTGGTTTGATGTAAATAACAAGCGATGATGAACGAAATGAATCCACAAGTGTCGCGCGAATCATGATGGCAAAAACGATATTCCACGTATGACTACCGAGTTTCCCATCCGAAACTGGCGCTGCGGAGAAAAAAAGTGTAAAAAGAACGCGACGGGTGGCTTTTTATCTTTGGGACAATGGGAATAACGGGAGTCAGTCGGTGTCTTGTCAAATCCAAAGCCGGAAAGCCATTACGCTTCTCGGTTATGAAATATTAGCGTTGACGCATTCAAAGCTCAAAGAGAACTTGAGATAGAGAGAGTTCACAATTCAATCGTCGTTAAAAACGGTACTCTTACCTCAATTATGCTTTGTTTTGTCCATCGTGACTTGGATCTAGTTTTTGTGGCACCCCGAGCGTCATCTTGCTTTCCCGCTTACTTAAACCCTAGAGCGAGTTAAAATGCCCATGAAAATAACGCATGCGCCACGCAAACGGCAGTTACAATTTGCCAAAAGGTTACCTTGCAGGAAAAAGTTTCGATTGGTCTGACAAGGTCGATCTCAGTCGGTGTGTAATTACCTCAAACCTTGTTTTTGAAGGGCAATGAGTGAGGCCTCCGTTTAAAATAGCCGGTTTTTGAAAAGTTACTGTACCCTATCCTGGTATATCACATGTCGAGGATATCAAAGTGCTTTTACCTCATGTATAAGCGCTCTCTCGCTCGTAACTCACTCAATCCAATGACTTAAGTTAGTTTTCATCAATTTCAACTCCCTCAGCTTTTTAAGAACCAAGATGAACAATGGTGCAAGTGACGATGCATTAAGCGCAGCCGTGCCTGAAATTGATGAGGCTGCCGAGACTGAAGCGGATAGCTTTTTCGCTGATGAAGACCAGCCTCCAGATGTATTTACCTCCATCCATCGGTAAGTGCATGTTATACGACAAGAGCCATTTAGGCAAAGGAATATTTGTTTGTGTATTTGTACCAATTTCAAGTCGTGTTTTGTTGTCACTTCCTCATGGTTTTTTCACCAACATAGCTCTTCTTGTAAACGGCATGCTAATTGGTCAGTGCAATGATCAAGCGTGCGAGCCCTCATTATTGCTAGCATTGGTAAGTTGAGTTGCGCTCATCATGTATATGAATCCTGCAGCGGTAATTGACAATCCGATAGAGGATCCATATACCCTCGACCAGCTGACGAGTCCACGAGTCAACACGCTCGTGGTTCGCCCATTAGTAGACAGGCTATATGATCCTGATGACATGTCCATAGGTTTGCTCTTCCGAACCCCTTTGCTCGTGCCATATTTTTGCAAGTCACTGCGTATCTGTTGGACCATGTCAATATCTATGTTTCTGTATCTGAGTCAAAGACGTGTCTCCATGAAAGAAACAAATCCGGATGTCCTGGCTCACATGATGGGATGATAGTGTACTGCCTCCTGGCCAACCGTCTCCAGTTCCTCAAAGAGCAAACCGCCGCAAAACACCAAAGCGTCAGCCGCGCTCGAGCAACTCTCTGCGAAATCGTCGCCACCAAAATCCTTCGCAAGTTCCATGAGGACAATTCCCCCGACAAGGCGGGAAGTGCCGGCCTGCTCCGTCTGGCCAACGTCCTTGTGCAAGGCCTCGATCCCTTCTCCGGCGCCCCCGAAGATGTAGCTCGGGCCGGCAGATATACGCATTGGCCAGTCCAAGAGCGTGGCGGCAACGAGAGGAAGCTCACAGCTCTGGAGCTGGCCATCTTGTCGGAGAGCAAAACCATGATGAGTTCGCCGGCGTGTCTGCGAGTAGTGAATGCGGTGTACGAGGGGCAAGTTGTGTACACGCCGATATCATTCATAGATATCCTCCCGGAGCATTACAAACATCATCCAGTGTCGTTGTATGATCCGCGCAAGGCGCCGCTGCTGGACCACTACCGACTGATCGTTCCAAAGTGGAGGAGCTTGCTCGAGTCAATACAGTTCATGGTGTTGCTGGGGCTCTACATCTTGACCATGGTAAATCGGGGGAACCCAAGCTCTCTGAAACTCTATGAGAGTCTATTTGCCGTTTATTCGATGGGATGGATTCTTGACGAGTTTGCGTCCATTATTGAACATGGATGGGCGGTCCATGCTCAAAAGACGTGGTCGTTTCTGGACGTGACATTCACAGTCATCTTCTGCGCCTATCTCTTTACACGAGTATATGATGTTGTTATACCCGTCGCTCAAGACACTGGCGGCACAGATTCTGCGGCGTTACATATCCTGTGCATTGCAGCTCCGGTACTGCTCACGCGGGTTGCATTCAGCCTCATGCCAGACAACATAGTCTTCATCTCGATGCACGCCATGATGAAGGACTTTCTCGTGCTGACCTTTCTCACCTTGTGGTGCGTGGGAGGATTCTTCCTAGCACTACAGTGGCTCCTAATGACGGGCCAGGGTTCGGAGCCCAAGTGGTATACGGTCGCCAAATGGCTTCTGTGGATCTGGTTTGGGCTCGACGGCACGGGCATCCAAGAGTCTGTGCAGTTCCATGTCGTCTATGGCCCTGCTCTCATCGTGGCGTTTGCATTCTTGGGCAACACGCTGTTCTTGACGATTCTGGTTGCTGTGCTAACCAACACTTTTTCGCGCATCGTGGCCGCTGAAGCTGCCGAGATTCAGTTTCGTCGAGCAGTCCTCACTTTTGAATGCGTGAGGAGTGATGCCATCTTTGCCTATCCTCCCCCGTCCAATATTCTGGCCCTAGTTTTCATGCTACCCCTGAAGCTTCTCGTTTCGGCACGCACATTTCACGTCGTCCACGTCGCCATCGTTCGAGTGCTTAATTTTCCCATTCTTTTGTTCATCAGCTTGTATGAGCGAAACTTGTTCAAAATTGGCGAATCGAATCGTGGCCCCAAGTCGAACCAACTGCTAAGGTGGCGCTTCACTGGCTTCAACCCGCATGGAGACATCGAAGCTGTATTTGAAGCAGATCCACCACCAGGAGCCATGGACGAGGCTGGCGAGCTGGATGGACTGAGTGAGCTCGGTTTCACCGATGATGGCATATCGAGGTCTTCAAGAGAAATCAGGAGGCCAGTGGTGTTTAGGTTAAGCAATTCGAAAAGCAGAGACGATACTTTGGCGATGCTGGGCCGAGGATGGAGTCCTGGAGCAGAAGGGATAGGGCCATCTCAAGGGACTGGCGGTTCATGACACTTAGATTGCATTTAACTGTATGAAATAGAGAAATCAAATATTAGTAAAAATAAAAAGCGAACTTTGAATGAATGAATGAGCGCTGTCAATATTCCAGACGAGGTCCACAGGAGCTCAAAGCTCAATAATACATCACTGTGGCGCTCAACCAATTGCAGCCCTCACAGCGCATAGCTGCTCACTCTTTTGGGTGGAGGAAACCAGTACTAAGCCACACATACCTCCCGCACCAGCCACTCCCCCAATCCCACCTCCAACCAGTAGATAGGCCATCTGTTTTCCACCATCGTCATCCATCTTTCCGTCCAAACATCCAAGCTAAATGCAACTCCCGCCATGGATTTGAGGATCCTCCTAAGCCTGGCCTTCGCCACCCTCAGCGCCGCCCAGCTGACAATCACCGTCGGCCTCCCCGCCAAGCCGAACCCGTTCCTCCTGCCTCCGAGCACCCACGCCACGCTGTCCAGCCTGCACAAGCGCCTCGAGGCCCCTCTGACGACGGTCAACACCTTCAACTTCCACAACGTCACCGCCGACTCGTACCTGCTCGACGTGCACTGCGCCACGGAGGCATTTCACCCGCTGCGGGTCGACGTCGGCGAGGATGGCGAGGTCAAGGCGTGGGAGACGTATCGTGGTAACGAGTGGGCGAACAAGGGCGAGGAGGTGCCAGTGAAGAGCGAGGGCGGAGCGAGGGGCATCAGCGTCAAGGGTGCGGGATCCAAGATCTTCTTTGTGGAGAGACCGGCGTGTAAGTCCCTGACAACTCTTTTGCTCTGCAGGCTATTTGGAGCTGGACAGATTGAACTGACTGATGTACTTTCGTATAGTTTCCGTGTTCAGCATCCTCAAGAACCCTATGATTCTCATGGGTCTGGTTACGATGGGTATTGTCTTTGGCATGCCGTATCTAATGGATAACAGTATGTCTTTTTGCGCCTTCAATTCTTGATTCCTTAGGGATGAATCCTCTTGTCTATGGACTAGCTAACATTATGGCAGTGGACCCTGAGCTGCGCGCCGAGTTCGAAGAGCGACAAAAAGAGAACCCCATGAACGCCATCATGGGCAACGCTCAAGCTGGTCAAAACCCGCTTGGCAACTTCGACATGGCGGCCTACCTAGCAGGCTCAGGCAAAAAGGAGGGTGTGAAGAGGTGAAATGGAGTCTTAATGTGAGGAACGTAGATAAGAGATGGGGGTTGGGAGATTGTACATCTATGCTTTATAATCCTTCTGATTTCAAGGCAGAGCTCTGAAGAACTTTGAAAAATCTCAGGGCTTTTTTATGTTGTATCATCAGCTTCATGCTTCATGTGATTGGCGTTATTCCGTAACGCCGTCCTCCTAATCCTAGCCAAAAACGACAATATCAAGTCTTTGTCTTGTGAATAGCTAAAAACAGACCAATCCAGCAAACAAACAAATTACCACTCTTAATTCTTTCTTCCAGTCACGCATGATATATATATGAATGTTAACAAATATGCAGCTAGTTCGCTTAGCCCACTGATTAAAAGTCACCGCCGCCATAATCATCTCCGTTGTCAAACCCATTGTCATATCCTTGGTCTGTGTCGACATCTGTTAGTCAAAATTCGCATCTTCACCAGGAGGAAATCACTCACCATAGCCGCGTTCATATCCCTCGTCTTCAAAGTGATCAATCGCGTCATCTATCAGCAGACCACCCACAACACCACCAGCTAGACCAAGGGCAGCTCCTCCAGCCAAACCGAGACCACCTCCGCTTTTCTTCGCAGGCTGCTGCTGCACCGGCTGCTGATAGCCATAAGCAGGCTGGCCGTAAGGCGCAGGAGGAGGAGCACCGTATCCAGGAGCATATCCGCCTCCATAGGCACCAGGCGCTCCTCCGTAGGGAGCAGGAGGCTGACCATAAGGAGCCGGAGAGCCGCCGTATTGCTGCTGAGGAGGGCCGTAGCCACCGTAGCCGCCAGCGCCGGGGGCACCGGGGAAGCCGCCGGGAGACTTACCAGCGATCTTGCTGGTCAGCTTGCCCAAAAGACCTCTCGACTCGCCCTGTTGCTGCTGCGGCTGGGGTGTACCATACGGGCTGCTTTGCGGAGGAGGGTACGGGCTGGTGCTCTGCTGGCGATACTGATCGGCAGCACCTCCGGAATAGTTGTTGTATCCGGGAGGGTTGGCAGAACCGCTGCGAGCTCGGGCGTTTTCTTCGGCCTGCATCTTGGCTGCCAGGCGAGCATCCTCGTCTTCCTGCGCCTGCCTTGATGATGAGCCTCCAAAGTTGTTGCTCGAATCGCCGTAGGGGTTCGTCTTGGCATCGGACGTGCGGGGAGCGTTGTGGCCGTCGTAGCCTGGAGGAGGCCCGGAAGGCGGGGCGTCTCCGTCAGGGAAGACAGGGCTGGTGGGCTTGTCCCATTGAGACTTCTTGGTGTAGATATTTACGTAGAACCTAAGAGAGGCGAGTGAGCTGAGGAATCATCACCGGGTTGGGAGGCGGAGAGAGTCTTTGTCGCGAAGAGCCAGATGTCGCATTATTAATGACAGGCTAACATACCATTCTTTGTACTGGTCGTTCCACCGAGCAGCCCAGCCAGCGGGAACTTCGGGGGCCTTGGGCGGCGGAGGCCCTGTAGGGGGAGCGTAGTCGGACATGAAGAGTAGCTTTTTGGCTATAGGGAGTCGAGATGTTTGATGAAGAGGAGGAGGTGAGAGAGTGAGCGAGGAGAGGAGGTGGTCGTTAAAGAGGAGGAGGGGTGGTTTAGCGTATGACCCCCCTGCTAACTGCTTCGGCGGCGACAACAGACGGGCCTTTTCGATGGCGAAATAGGAGTGAACAAGCAGTAAAACGTAGGGAGATTCGTTACTCAGGCGAACAATAGGTATCAACAGTCAATTATCCAGCACTTCAAAGATGTCGTACAACGGCTCCCGAGCTTCCATGAAATCTTTATATATACTCGACTCTTGATACTTGATTTGTACCTAACACATGCCGCCAAGCCCCCAAAATGGTTCAGGTCCCCTAACGGATCCCCCACAGGCGGCCGCCAACCGCTACAGTAGTGGACAGACACTCGTGGAAGCTCGCTGGAATCGGGAAATGCGAGGCGCAGCAGGACCACGTATGTGCATTTACATGCGTGTATTACATGGTACCACATGCATGGTTTGGGTGCCGGCGATCCGGGCGAGCTCCTCTATATTGTAGCCCTGAATGTCCCCAAGAGACCTGGAACTTTAGAGGTGAGCAGAGTTGTGTTGCTGGTTAAAACGACACTTGTTATGTTCAGTACAAGTACAGCTAAGTAATTGGTATCGCTGCATTTGCAGTCCTAAACCCTCATCACAGACAATTCTCTCTACACTCGCCGCTCTTCACTTCTCCCCTGCCAATCACTCTCCAAGCGCAGATCCCGCCCCCCGCCATGCCACTGCAAACAAGGAGAAAATATTCCTCATGCTCCGTCCGGGTGACTAAACGAACCAACACCTGATGAACGAGCCTCGGCGCCTGTCAACCCCGACTCAGCCACATGGAAGTCCTCCTGCACTGCCACGAAATCCAGTCGATCCAGCATTTTTTCGCCCTGGGAATTGCCACATTGTGGCTCAAGCAAGAGGTTACGCCATTCAGACTATCAATCAAACTCATTTGACTTTCCCTCTTTCTTTCTCTTTGTCAAAAGTGGCCCTAGGAAATAAGAAACGCCGCATGCATAAATTATAAGCTTTTAGCCAGCAACTGATGGATATCGAACCATTAGATAATCTACCAGGAACGTCTTTCGTAGTCGGGACCTGAACTGTAACAACAATTCCAAATTCCCCCACCTGTTCAGGTCAGAATTGCTTTGGAATCTTTCATCTATAAACCTCCATGCATTCAATGGTCAATTTAACCAATGATTTGGAACAAATGTGATATGGAAGAGATCTAGCCCACTTAACAAGAGACTTCAGATCAACTCTAAACAAAAGCAAACTTCAATAGAAATATATACATTTCTGTGGGGTTTTCAGGCCTTGGGTGCGTTTAAAAATGCTGTGAAATGAGTTTTCAGGTCTCGAGTGAGGTTAAGAATGCTGTGAAAAGGCACGCCTCCAAGGCACCCCAAGACTCGGAGCCAAAGAGACCTACTCGGAAAGAAAAGGGGTCCACGGGTATGGTTGGTTGAGATTTAGAAGGACAGTCAGGAAATCATCAAGTACGCATGGGTTTCGTCTATCATGTAATGAATTGTAGGTCCATAGTTTGAAGTAAAAGGTATAGATACTTATCCTTTCACAACAATGATACAGGGCTAAATGTATAGATACATGAATCTTTTACAAGTCTTCAGATCCGTCAACCACACAACGTATTGCCAATACAGCATGTTGGTTTACAAAAACATGTAGATACTCTCTCCGTAATATATTCGTCCATCTCATCCATCTTCACGATACAAAGCCTATATCGGACAACAAAGACCCGGACACTCGGACTTTATATACCTCCCACGTCGGAATAAACCTCATCTCCTCCGAGATCAGTCAAATCCCGTCTCATCAAATTCATTTTCATTACCAATATCAACACTTTGACATGATAACGTTGATGTTCCAGCCGAGCTATTCACGAGTCCAATCTCGAAATAGGAATTATCCCGAGCCACTGCTCGGGGCTCCCTCCGGTGTCCGACGCCGGTCTCCGCATCTCCGTCAAGTGTCAGCCGAATGCCTACCGACGACTACACGATGAATCCCGTTGATCCTAAACGTGGGGATGGCCCACTAGACAGTCGCTGATATGCGGAGTAATGGTGTACATAGAGGCACCTCACTTGAAGATGGACATGGAACAGACCCATGTAAACAATAGGCACATATCGAGCGATGGACTTTGTGTTCGCCAGTAATCACCAACGTGTATTCATTCATTTCCACTCAGCACATGTTTCCTCCAGAGCAGATCTATAATAAAAGTAGCGGTGCATATAAAATCAACACACACACAATTCCTGAATAGCAAATCCCTACACAAGGGGGCAGTTGTCCCCTTACGAAGAGAGGTAGTAAAAAAGAACATAAAGAGTAGGCCAACTCGAGAGACGCAATCTCAACAAGTCCGCCGTTGAAGATTATTCCCACCACCGTCATTTCATCATTTGCGTGTAAATAAGAACCCAAATCTTGAAAACATTCATTACCAATCATCGAGCCCTGTTCCCAAACGCCGTCTAATGCTTAGCCGTGACCTGATCGCCGGTCAATTTCTCCACGTAAGTTTTAGCCCTATTTGACATATTAGTTAGCAAACTGTGGTGTATAGAGCGTATCTGTTGGGGGAAAGGGAAGTACTCACATATCTCCAACAGCAACCATGCAAATCGTCTGCCAAACGCCGAGACCAATTCGAGGAGTAACACCTCGGTAGAGACCCTTGATACCATTGTTCGAGTAAATGTAGCGGAAAGTGTTGCCGACCGTCATCTTCTTGGGTCGGTTGGGGTCGTCTTTCTTGCTCTGCATCTCGACACGGATGACCTCGATGGGCTGGTTCCAGGCGCTGAGACCACCACCGAGAGCAGAAGCAAGAATCTTCTCCCCAGGAGAGAGCTTGTCGCTCTGCTGCTTGCCCGTGGCCGAGCGGATCCAGCCCTCGGCCAGTCGGCTGAGACCGAAACGAGATCCCCAGTTAGTCATCTGTCGGATGGCGACAGCGTTGACACCCTTGTTGATGCCGCGAATGCCCTCCTTGCGGTAAATGTCCATGAAGGTCGCGAAGGTGGACTGGGGCTTGACGCCGGCGGCAGCCATCTTGTGCTGGGTGATCTCGACCGTCTTCATGCAGGTGCAGAAACCCATGGTGGCGTAGGCCTGGGCAACACCACCAGTGATGCCGCCAAGAATGCCACCGCCAAACTCAGAAGCACCCATGTAGCGAGCGTAGTACTCGGCCTCGGAGGCAACGAAGAGCAGAACCGCGCCCTTGGTGGAAGCCTCGATCCAGGCCCAGGGAATGAGACCCTGGTAGACTATCGAAGAACAAGAAGATTAGCCTCGTCTTCAGCTTTCAAAAGAGAGAGTTGCGGTCGTTTTTGACTTACAGCCGAGAGGACCACCTCGACCCCAGATACGACCCAAAGCCGTGGAGAAGCCATCGCCACGGTTGGCAGCCATGGTGGTCTTGACGACCTCGAGGGGCTGGCCCAGAGTGGTGACCTCGAACATGTTGAGACCGGCGCCCAGCAGCAAGTTGGAGAACTTGATGGGCTTCTTCTCCAAGTGCGGCTTCTCCCCGATGGGAGCTTCGATAGCGGCAGCGACCATGACTTCTGGATGGTTTTTCTGAAAGGGGCCCTGACCAAGGGAATAGGGTGCTTCTTCGCAAGGGGGCGTTTGGAGATGTTTGGAAAGTTTGTAGAGAGGAGGAGGGGAGAGGGAAGAGAAGGCGGAAAAGGGGGGGTTTGTTGAGGCTTTGGTACTTGTACTTGCTGCTAACAGCTCCTAGAACAGAGCCGGATTGCGCGCGACAAGGCTTAGCTGGCTGACTAAGGAGGATGCGTCGAACGGGATCGGAGGGAATGCGAACAAACCAGATAAGCGGTCTTCGGAAGGGAGGTCAGCAAAGTTCGGCCAGGATAGGAACCGGGCCGAGGACCGACTTGGATGGACTGGCTGGCTGCTTGAGGCCCCCCCAATCCGTGATTGTCCGAATGCCTGTGCCTGTGTGCCTGTGCTGTGCTGTGCTGGCTGGTATGTACAGTACAGGGAAATACATGTGCCTAGGTACGAGGGACTGCGGCAGTTGGGCTTTTACACGTGCTTTTTGGGGGGGAAAAGTTGGGGATACCTGGCCCTCCGATTTGCAATGTTGGAGGGGTCAAGTATTAAAACACCCGACAGCTGCAATTGCAATTGCGTCCATACTTGCAGCATGAATTGGCCATCTACAGTGCAGTGCAGTGCAGTAGGGGTACCGAGTGAGACTCGCGATATCTCTGTCTCTTCTGGCTCGTCGCACCTATCAAGCCTCCCGGCGCATTACACGTTGTCGCCATTGGATTTTCTACTTGTAAGCAGGGCTCATGCACAATCACATGTGTGCTTACTTGCACAGGGTCCCGGATCCGTATTACTGCTCCCAGTTAGCTGTAATCAACCAAATTCCTGCTATCCATACTATTCGGAGTACACAGCAATAAATTATCCCAAAGAAATAAAAAACTTTTCACCCATTCCTCCAAATTTGTCTGTTGTATGTATTCCCTACTATTTCCTGCTGAGACCTTTTCATCTGCCTCTGGTGGGGTCTGGCCCGCGTGGCGCAAAAGCCCGCTAACTTCGGATTCGGCGCACCCAAAAAATACTCAACATGTTTGCGATTGTTGAGCTGGGCCAGCCCAAAGATCCATAAGAAAAAGCACTGCTGCAAACATCACAATTTTTGGTTGGTTTACGTGCCCAGGAACATACTTTGATGCTAGCTAGCCCGCACGCAAATCTTCTCCACCTGTCGAATACGAATAAGAAGCAGCGCATGTCCCGTCTCGGCGCACTGCGGGCCGCCTATTTGCGATGCCCAGCCCGCGACGGACTGCCAATTCGTTGAGCTAAGAGCCAAGCAAGGTCTCAAATTTTTGTTCAACAACATGGCTGTTTGATCATACCTGCATGTACTTGAAGATACTCACGATAACGCGTCTCATCGTGCAGATGGATCCTGGGACTCATGTATCGACATGTTGCTGGCACTAACAAGGTCCGGGGTCTCTATCGCTACCGGTTGGGCGTTTCGTTCTCCGCCCTCCGCGCTTCCTCGTAGAGGCATGTAGGAGTAATAATACTCCGTGCTCGTGCAAGTGCTTCCTAGAAAATCGCCGAATGCTTCATCTGCGCCGTTGTCACGGCAAATCAACAATGGTAGATGCCAAGGGTAGGCCTCAGTATTCTTATCTGGTTCGTACTCGTAGCATGGGGGACTGCATCGATCAATATGCATTGCAGCACTTCGAATGGAGTAATCGCAATGCCATCTACACCCTGCCTTGCCAGACTTACACATAGAACCGTTATCAGTGAACCCAGAATGCACGTCATTCACAACAGCAAAGCCCTCATGAGTTCATCTTGTCTCATTACATCGATTGGAAACTAAACAGTTCCGTATATTGTACAATTAAGCGCCGTTCTGGCCGTCGCTGTGTCATCCACAGACTGTCTATATCCTAGTCGACTGTCAATCCTGTCGAATAGGCTTCAATCTCCCAACTTTTTTTTTCCCATTGCAATGCCCTCCAAGAAAAAAAAACACTCCATCTATCACACCAATTTTGTGCTTCACTGTCCCAGACGTAATCCCTTACAGCTTCTTGACAAGCTCAGCCCACTTGTCGGTGGAGAAGGACTTGGGGCGCTCGATGGGGGCACCGACAGCTCGGTCAATGATCAGCTGGGGAAGAACACCAATGGCACGAGAAACACCGAAGAGGACGGTGTAGTAGTTGGCCTCGGTCAGGCCGTAGTGCTGGAGCAGGACACCGGAGTGGGCGTCGACGTTGGGGTAAGGGTTCTTGGTCTTGCCGTGCTCAGTCAGGACACCAGGGGCAATCTTGTAAACCTGGCTGACGAGCTGGAACATGGGGTCGTTGGGCATCTTGGCTGCAGGGGAATTAGCTTGAGTTTCGTTTTCCAACGTATCAGATACCTCTTCAACATACCTTGAGCGAAAGTGCGCTGAGCAGTGTAACGGGGGTCGGTCTTGCGGAGGACGGCGTGACCGTAACCGGGAACGACACGGCCGGCGTTGAGGGTGGACCAGAGGTAGTCGGTGATGGCCTTGTCGCTGAGGTCGTCACCAATGGACTTCTTCATCTCGGTCAACCAGTTGAGCACCTCCTGGTTGGCAAGGCCGTGCAGGGGACCGGCAAGACCGTTGAGACCGGCAGCCAGGGACAGGAAGGGAGAGCTGAGAGCGCTGCCAACCAGGTGGGTGGTGTGGGCGCTGACGTTGCCACCCTCGTGGTCGGTGTGGATGGTCAGGTACAGACGCAGGAGCTCAACAAAGTCCTCGTTCTCGCCGAATCCGAGTTGGTTGGCGAAGTTGAAGGAGTAGTCCTTGTCCTTCTGGATGGCAGCGACCTTTCCGCCCTTGAAGACGTTCTGGTAGATGCGGGAAGCAATGTTGGGCAGCTTGGCAATGAGGTCCATGGAATCCTCATAGGTGTACTGCCAGTACTCCTTCTTGTTGATACCCTTGGCGTAGGCCTTGGCGAAGGAAGAGGTGTGCTCGAGAGCAGTGACGGCCAGAGAGAACTGGGCCATGGGGTGCAGGTCGGTAGGGCAGTGGTCGATGAGCTCCTCGACGAACTTGGGGATATCGGAGCGGGCAGCCCACTCAGCGGACAGGTCACGGACCTGCTGCTCGGTAGGGACCTCACCGGTCAGAAGGAGCCAGAAGAGACCTTCAGGGAGAGGCTCCTTGCCACCGGGAGCCTTGGGGAGGATCTCCTGGCACTCAGGGATGGTCTTTCCACGGAATCGGATACCCTCCTCGGCGTCGAGAACGGAACCCTCCCAGACGAGGGACTTGATGCCACGGGCACCGCCATAGACCTGGTCGAGGGTGACCTTGTCGACAACCTTGGAACCGTGCTCCCTGCGAAGAGAGGGAATAATGTCAGTACTGCGAGGGCAAGCAAATACCGGAGGCTGCGGCTCTGCTGAGGTTATTGGGCTTCACTTACTTTCGGAGAGTCTTGATCTGCTCAATCTTCTCGGGGAGAAGCTCGGCGAAGCGGTCCTTGAGGGACTACACGAAGCAAGATGGTCAGCTTCTATTCAACCTATTTCTTCTCTATTTGTTCTTTCCAATCCCGTCTTCCTGAAGCTTCGGGGACCAGAGCAAAAACCGCCATGTTTCTTACCTGAGCCTTGGCGGAGTAGCAGCGGGTGGCGTTGAAAGCCGTGGCCCGGGCAGGGGCTCGCAATGAAGCCCTCAGGGCAGAGTTGCTGAGACGGGTGACGGAAGCCATTGTAAGAATACTTGGGTATAGAGGGAGTAGAGGCAGAAAAGAGGATACGGCGGATGGGGGGTGGCAGAGGTTATAAAAAGCGCAATGCTTCCGTTACCACGGCAGGAAAAAAAAAATTAGGCCGGCGGTTCCTAGCAGCCTCGGAGGCTTGACAAGGTGCAACTTGGCTACTAAAGGCATGGGACCCTCTGTTGACCTTAGCTCGAAACTGGATAAGCATGCAGGGCAAAAGTTACATCACCGGCCAGCTCCTCTGCGCTCCAGCAAAGTACGGGTACTCGTAGGGCAGCGAAAAGTACCTCCGTGCTGCGGCCGAGAGTGCGGCGGGCGGCGGTAGCCTCTGGTCAACGCAACAAGAACGGACATCTCGCTCCCCCACCATCCGACACTAAAACTCCCCCAACCATCTCCATCTCCCCGACAAGAGGCCAGATGGCCCGGAAATCAATCTGAACCTCGGAAAAAACGCAGTCAGATTGCCTAATCGAGTAGTCCCAAGAGCTGTATGAGGGAGAATCACGAGCACATGTGGATGAAGTACAGCATACAGAGGAGGCTGAGAGACATTTTCTTTCCTCCCTAGATTTTAACGACATTGGTTTCTGCAGAAGACTATTGATATATCTAATTCATTGTAGATTGAGGCGGTCAGCCTCCCTCTGTAAGTCATTGGCTCCTGGTAGCGAGTGAAAAATGACGAGATTGTGACGGCCTGTACTCCGTATGCAGTGCATCTGAAGCGCCTCCAATTATTAGAGTACACGACCGCTCAGCAGTGATGCGCATAGATAACCCGCAAGCTGAACTGTAATTGGCGGAGAGTCTCTTGCAAGCCCTTCCAAGCACAACATCTGCGACGCTTTATGTATTTTCCCTCGTGCCCTGCGATGAAGTCGTTTCACTTTGCGATATTATCAGATCAAATTCTTTACCGCAACCGAATAGCCGTCCGTGTAAGTCGATGCTCCCTTCTGCCGGAAAGGCCAAGACGTCATGTGATGAAGAAGCAGTTCCGGGCTGCCGAACGGAATCCCTTTCCGCCGTAGAGCGTAGAGCAGAAATAGGTAGCCTCTCCAAATGTCATGACATAAGTGCGTCATCGTCATCGCCAGGCTAGATTCATCGTGAGCACATGCACAAAGAAAACATCACGCCCACAGCTCTTTGTTCAGGACAATAGAGCAGGATCTCCATAGAGCCTTTGTCCACAGTACGGATAAACCTCGCTTCACCTCCTGCTCATTTCCAGAAAGGAAAATTTTTGCATCGAGCACAAAGCAAGAAAAAAGTGAAAAGCAAACATTATTCGGTACGTACCAATTTTGGTAGCTTGACCCGAGTAAGGGAAAGAGACAAGTCACTTACAGCCCTATCATAGAGTACTTTTAGACTAGCGCAATCTGCTTCATCAGGCAAGTACTGTGCCTTAGACATTTAAGTACCGTCTCATCAGGCATGACCCATATTAGGCCCAAAAAGTCACGCCCAAACGCGGCAAGCTGCAAAGTTTCAGTAGCGGGCTTTGTTCCCTGCTAAATCTCTCGCGACCCGCCCCTCTTCCCTCCTTTCAATTTCTCCTCCTACATCTCCATCGCCACCCAAAAAGGTCTGCGAGCCTCCCGCTTCAGATTCTTCTTCCATCATCTCGCGCTTCCTTTGAATCGTATTCTCGCATCAACATCCCCTCTAGGCCGACCGAAAAGAAAACAAATAATCCTTTTAGACAGGCTTGTGGGCATTTTCGCCTCCAGCCCCTGTGATATACTCTCGCGTGTGCGCAGCTCCATTGCGGCAGTAGAAGACTTTTTTTCTTTTCTCCTCGCGCGCTTCAATCAGTCACCGCGTACATCGTACTTTTGAGATTTGGTTTACTTCGTACAAACGATCGGAAATCTCCTGCTTCGTACAGTGTCGCGTCGTTTATTGTAACACAAGGCCTTTGATCGATAGTACTTGGGAGGAGAGGCAGCATAGACATCAGCCGTACGACTTGTTTTGACTGAGAATCTCCTCACACCAAGTGATTCACCGGATCAGCCAAAGAAAGGAGATTAAAAGACAGCTTGTTTTTCTTTTGTCTGCATCACGTCCCAAAAAGAAGGGTTCATCGTACACTAGCACCGACTAAATCTTGCTGAGACTCTGCCGCGGAGGATCTGTTTGGAACAAGACAAAGAATTTGCTTCCAGCCCCAGGTCCCAACCATGGCGTCTGCAGTAACAGACTTGGAAGCTGGCCTACAGGCCATGCTCAATTTGAAGCCACCAGGTGTATCCGGCTCTCGTATTACTAGCCTCACGTCTCTTTGCGTCGCCAACATTCAGGTAAGGTGTTTTTGAACAGATTTTCTTCCAACATGCGTTGCTGAGCGGCCCCATTCCTTTTGCTGACACGGCTCCCTTGCAGTCCGAATCTGTCCTCATTCAAAAAATCTACACACACTTCAAGAAAACTCCAGGAACACACAAATTGGGCGTCCTCTACGTCGTAGACTCTGTAACCCGCAAGTGGCTTGAACAAGCAAAGTCTCAGGGTCAGCCCATAAACAGCTCTGCCCAGGATGGCACGTATGCCGCTGGAGTGCACCGAGTAACGGAACTGATGCCTGTTTTGATGAATGACATTCTTCAGTCTTGCCCAGAAGATCAAAAGGTACGTGTAATTCGAGTTTTAATCTGTATCGGTCGGGTGAAATCACACACGCATACGCATACACATACACACATACAGCGCTCCCGCTCGTAGGCGTCTGAACATGCGCTTTGTCTCGTTGATATCTGGCATATCTGGTGAACCGGAAGCAAGACAGACCCCTGCACTCGTTTTTTGAGGAACCAAGTCTACGAGTGCAAGTCAGCATTGCTTTGTTGGTGGTCATCAGCCGCCTCTAAGAACCGACTCTAGGAAATCTCCACATGAAATCGTATCTGAAGGACTAGTAACTCACATTTTTCTTCTCGCCTTGTAGGAAAAGATCAAAAAATTGCTTGATATCTGGGAAAAGGGTCAGACCTTTCCCACATCCATGATAGAATCATTCAAGGAGAAAGTCAACGCTCCCTCACCACCAAGTACGTCTCCTCACATGCCTGGCATGGCGCATCACAGTCCTTCTCGAGAGACGTGATGCTCCCGGCCAGGCTGAACCAGAATTCCTATTTGAACGAGCTTTTCTAACGTCAATACAGAATCCACGACTCCCCCTGGTAGCCCGCCTGCTGGATTAGCAGCTTCACTCCAGAACCAAGCGCAGAACAAGCCTGCACCAAATGGCTCGTCCATCTTGGAAGCCTTGGCTAATATTGCCCGCCAAAACACCTCGTCTGCACCAAGCAACCAATCCCTCCCAGCTCCCGCCGCATCATATAGCATGCCTCCCGCTACTTCCAACGCCCCCCCAGCTTCCGCCACTCCCCCAGGACTATCACAGGTCCTTGCTTCATCGCTCCCACAGCCTCACCAGTCGTATCCCCCGGCTGGACAACCCGTAAATGTGTCGTCTCTGCCATTCTCGTTGACTCAAATGCTTGGTCAAAATGCTCCGATGCCAGCCAGTGCGAGTAACCCATCCAACCCATATGCGGCAGCGTCTGCAGCGCCTCCCGCCGCAGGAGCCGGCGGAGCTGGTTTAGGACCGGACGTACAGCAGCAGATTATGCTGATCAAGGCTCTCGCTGATCAAGGCGTCCCCTTTGATAAGATTCCCGCTCTCATCCAGAGCATGACTTCTGCCACTGCAACTGGAGGGTATCCGGCAGCGCAACCTCCCGCCCCTGTCCCCACTGCCCAAGGCACCTTTCCATCGGCTCAGCAGCCATGGGGTGCCGCTGCTTCAGGCCCTGCGCCTGACCAGGGCTACCAGGACAACGTAAGGTCTCCTAGATATCGAGGCCGTTCACGCTCTAGATCACCTGAGCGCGGCTGGAATGCTCGCGGTTCTCCTCGTGGTGGACGTGAATATGGTCGTAACTCACCTCCTAGAGGACGCATGGATGACCGAGACCGCAACGGCCGAGGAGGCAATGAGTACCGCCAGCGTAGCCCTCCTCGTGGACGCCATGGACGAAGCCCTTCTCCCTCCCAAGAGTTCCAGCAGGAGAAGTGGGTTGAGTTCGATCCAGCGCTTCCATCTGGCACCATCAAAGTTCTTAGTCGTACCCTGTTTGTAGGAGGCGTTACGTAAGTCTACCACTTTCTGACCTAGATAAGTTTGATCGTATGCTAACCAAGTACACCAGTTGCTCCGAAGCCGAGCTGCGTGGCATCTTTGGCCGTTATGGCACTGTTCAGACTTGCATTGTCAACAAGGACAAACGCCACGCCTTTGTCAAGATGTTGACACGCCAGGACGCCGTTAGGGCAAAGGATGCCATGGAAGATGCCAGGGGTCTTGAGTATCCCCTTCGTGTAAGTGCAAGCCAGGCATTGTATTGTGTTATTAGTAACGTACTAACTCCGATTACTAGACCAGATGGGGCGTTGGGTTCGGTCCTAGAGACTGCAGCGATTACTCAACCGGCATCAGTGTTATTCCCATTCACAAGCTCACCGACGCTGACCGAAAGTGGATGCTCACTGCTCCATACGGTGGAAGCGGAGGCCGGCCCATTGAGACGGGCATTTGTGTCGAGGAGCCAGACATTGAAATCGGTGCTGGCGTTTCGTCCAAGGCCATCAGCCGCCGGATGCAGACAGACAAGGGCGGTAGCAACGGTCCCAAGTCTACACGTCACCGCGACGACGATTCATCACGCTGGCGTCGAGGCCGAGACGATGGCCCTGGCCAGATGGAACTTGACGGTCAACAGCAGCAAGGCAACATGGGCGGCTTCCCCTTTGGCATCGGCACCTTGCCTAACGGCATGCCCAACTTCCCAACGGGCTTCCGATTCCCAGATCCCAACACTGCTGGGAGGACCTGATCGTTATTAACTTTTGCGATACTTGAGTGGTAAATTTGATTTCTACGCCCTCGGCAATTTGCGCCGACAGGTTCGGTTAGCTTGAGGGCATCAGCGGCATCAATCAGGCTTGGTATGAATGGCGTCTGGCGAACGGGAGGGACCCCTCTGGGGAATCGGAAACTGCTCCATGACCTTGCTTTTGGTCTGGATTGTACAGTCTCGTCATTGGCGATAGATGTCTCGTTTGTTTCTTTGTTTTTTCCCATTTTATGTGGACGTTTTACGCAAAGGGGGAGGCATCTTCGTGCTCTGAATCAGATACCTATTAGCTAGTTACTAAAAGTTAACTTTATATGTTTTATATCTGTCTTGTGTCTTTTTCGAAATGATGTCTGTGATATGTCTGGCCTTATGCGAGGGGGAAGTGTCGTACCATTACGGGATCTAGGATAGAGACTAGATGCTTCAATTTGGTGAAAACGAAACGGTAGATGTAAAAGAAGCATTCAGAAATACGTTGGATTTGTACAGACTCGAAGTGAAGACAACAAAAAAGGCAATTCTCATACAACTTCCGATTTGTTATTTAGATGCGAATGCCTACCCTATAATCAAGCCCCAAATTTCACAAAATCTATGTCTAGGTCCACACCAATAGAATTGAATTGATTCAGAAGACGAGAAATTTAGTTTGTTTACGTGACAGCAATTTAGGCCATGGGATACATTCAGAGGGATCATCTGTTCCATAGTTTGTCTCACTGGAGTTTGCTGTATCATTCCAGACGAAGCGGACCGTCACTCCTAGGTAGGACCAAAGGAATGGCCCGGAATGCAAATTACTACTGGGTATTTCCTGTACAGTACTCTACAGGACTGTATTACAGAGAGCTACTGGTACTAACTCAGGTAGATGGGCTTTGCACGCCGAAATACGGAGAGAAATAACACTTGGACAATGAGGCAATTACGTCGAGCCATCAGGGGCCATCAACGGGAAATTGCCTGCGAGGTTTTTTTCTTTTTGACATAAACGGCCCGGGTGCTTCATGTATGAGGCTTTTATTTTACCGTTTCTTACATTTCATTTTAATGAGCTGATCTACATAATACCAATGCCGCGTCTGTGCACACGACTAAGCTGGATATGACGATGAGGCACAAGAGCAAGGCAAAAAAAGACGACTAGGTTTTTGCGGGCGTTGGTTGGAGCGTACAGTCAGCCTGAGGCCTGGGCACGCGAGCGGTTACGGTATGGGATTCCATAGTTGAAACGATGGGCGTTGAACCCTTGGATACCACTAGGTACTGGATAAGACTCGGAGTAGGCGAATTCACTCGGTGACACGATATGGGAATAGTGGCACCATAGCACCTACAAAGATTTCTCCTTTCCTTTCTTTTTTTTCGGCTCAAGCCCCTTGGGAGTCAGGGAAGTGATTACGAATGTCTTTTGTTTGCTTGGATAGAGCACCTTCGGCCGTTTTAGTGCCGCCGCCGAAGAGCTGAAATTTCTCATACACTTTTACATCCGGGAGGAAAAGGCTCCGTACGAGACAACTCTACCACATGCACCCCGTACTTCCCCAGGTCCCTTCAAAAACTCCATCCGGCAAAATCCCATTGAGCCCTTTCCTCTCCCCTCGGAGATAACATAAATAATCAGCAGGAAGGGGAAAAAAAGTTGCAGAGAGAGCGATATGCTTAAATCGCCTTTCCGGCCGGGAAGCCGCGGGAAAATGTGGAGCCCAAAAAATCAGCGTAGCAACGCGCCTCGGTTTTCTCTTAATTCACGCAGCGAAATCGAGAAGGAGGAGGGAGGCCCTTATTTTTTAAACAATTAAGAATACGTGAAAGTAAAATTTAGAGTTATTTTTGTTAGGGCGCGGGTCAAATTTGGAGAATTAACGGGGGCGGCGGCCGGGTAAAGAAGCAGTAGTGCGGTATCATTGGGGACTGGAGTTTGGAGAAGTTTTGTGGTGGTGGTGGATGCTACCCGAGTTTTCCGGGGAAGCCGAACGTCTTTTCTTCTTCTTCTTTTCTGTTTGCGTGACCTGTTTGAGGGATGGATTTGTGTTAGGTTGAAGGGTTTGGATCAATTCACTTGTGGCACAGTCCTGTGATGAATTGGATGAGAGTGGCCATGGCTTGGCTTCATGTGGTGGGCAGAGGGTTGGCCGTGGTTGGCGAGGCAGACGGGCAGACCAAAGACAAACTGTGGTGCTTTACTTGGTCTGGTCTGTTCTCGTTTTTCGTAGCTTCCTATTTCAAGGAGGCCTATTCTCTCTCGTCTCATTAAGTTGGCTTAGAATATGGCTCAAAACACGGAAAAGTGTGTTTCCGAGTGAGTAAGATAAGACATATATCCGCGGTGATGCGTGAGGCAAAGATCTCCCAAAGGCTCTACTCTAAGCAATTGAACGTCTGCTAGCATTGGGAATCACTTATTATCGTTATGTTATTGTCATGGTCAATGCTGTGGCGAAGAGGTATACTTGTTGTGGCCAAGATGCTTTGAGCATCGAGTCTGATAGTGTTGCTAGTTAGACTGCGTGTTGTCGAAACCCACAAGGATTCCATCTTTTTGTGTTCCAGTAGAATGCTCACCAATACAAGAAAATCATTCAAATGGTAAAAGAAGCTATAGAAAGACGCAGATCAAGCAAAACACCAGAAATCGCCTCTCTAGTGGCGGGATAGCAAAGGGTGAGATACACCCACCCAACATCACAGAGGCCACGAGCACGGAGTACAAGCAGAACTTTCGACATCAGCAAAGTGTCCACTCATTGCAGCTGCGTCCCCACCAAAAGAAGCTGCAAGAGGCGAGGCGAGAGCTTCCACTTGGCTTCTAGAGCGTCGGGCTGGAGTTCCAAGTGGCGCCAAAGGGGGCGTACTCGGAGGTATTCCTTTTTGCCACAGGAACGGGACTTTGCCGACTGGTAGGGTACAATCCCATGATAGGTTTGAGTGATTACTATCTATGTACTACGTTACCGAGCTCGTTGTTGGCAGGATTGAGAATGCAGGGTTCGGTTTCAATAGCCGTCACTTTTGTTCCTCGGCTTTGAGACCACAAGTGGTAAGAATGCCTCCTATTCTCTGCGTTTTCCTTGCTTCGTATCTGTCTGAACAGGTATGTACAACAATATTCAATATTATTACCTGTATCATTTACGACCTAGGTAGGTAGCACTCGTAGCAGACTATCCGGCCCCGTGGAGACAAAAAGACCAGCTCAGAGGGTCCGTATTGCTGCTGGCCGTCCCTCGGTTCCCAAAACTCGCCAATGGCAGCAGCAGCAATACCGACGAAAATAGCGCTTTCTGAATTGGGCATTTGGTATTGACTGTATCGAACTTTACAGAGCCAATCAGTCTCGAGCTGCTGATTGCGGGTCTGTGCCAGCTGTCTTCGGCGTTCGGTAGTCGGCCGCAGGCAACCATGTAAGAGGCATGTCCGGACTGACTAGCCAGAGCATCACGGGATCCGGCGCCTATGTAAGTACTACTCCTACCATCGTTAGGATTCGGAAATAGGTACATCCAGTGATATTGATTGATCCCTTTTCTGCCTTTCTCGATCCCATCGCTCTCGCTTTGCTGCTCGGCATCGGGGCGCGGGAACGCGAGCCTGGGCAAAAGACGCAGCCAGCTTAGCGATCCCTGGGCGATTGATTCTGTGCTGTTCTCGATTGGCCACCCCCTGACCTTGAACCTAGACGTTCTTGGCAGCGGCTTTTCCACGGAGCCGCCAACTGAGCTAAGCTGATGAGGTAATGGGCAGTGGATTGAAAGAAAAAAAGGAGCAGGCTGGCCAGCAAGCGAAGCTGCAGTGCTGCTTTGTATTGGGCCGACGGCGCAATGACGCATGGCAGACCGCCGTCTTCTCGTGCGCTTCCATGCGTCTCTCTGACTCTGCACTGCTGCACTGCTGTACTTTACGCGTTCTGTAAATTACTCGCGCCGCTGATGGCACTGATGCCCGTGCAGTTTGCTGCTGTGCTGTGCTGTACAGCAGTCCAGGCTCCTACCGTCTCTGTACTTCCCCTGAGATGGATAGATGCTGTCAATGCTCTTGTACGACCAAGTAGTGTATACATCAGACGACGGACTGTTGAGCCTTTTTTCTTTCTTTCTTCTCCATCTCGTAACCCAAACTCGCGTATGCAGACAGCTCCGTTGCCGTCCTCGTTAATCGCCCAATTTGCGCTGCCAATTTCCCTCTTCCCAGTCCCCAAGCCTCTGATCGATCGTGGAGAAAAACCGCTGAAGGGGGACCCCCCGAAGACAGACAGGCAAGACGAAGACGAAGAAGAAGAAAAGGCCAGCGCACGTTGGCGCAATGACCTTCAAGCGAGCCCAGACACCCCTTGCTCTACCAGGTATATCGTGGCTACGGTAGGGGGCTTGCAGGAAAACACACGGCCAGAACCACACAGTACGCTTGACGATGAGCAGGGACGTGCGGACACTAGGCCGGGGCTGAACCCATGCCCTGATGGACCTTGGAGAACGATTTTTCTCCGTATCGCAGGTTCCGCGTGCGGTGGTGGACGATCGCTTTTTTTGCTTCGTTTGTGACATGGCATGGGCGGTTATGCCACTTGGCAGTGTACCCGTAAATGGTATTGCCTGTCAGCCGTTTGATGGATCCCCGTGATACCATCTGCGGTGGCAAGTATTCGTACTCGTAGACGCTTTTGTGTACCGTACTGTACTGGCAAGTGTTCCAATTTGTTTCATTGCTCAATCTTAACAAAGCACTACCTAAGATTTCGCCCATTAAACCAAGCATCACGCCTCATCATCAATGCTGGCCCCCTTTCCAGACCGTCTTGGCAGCTCCCACATGGAGATGCTCCAGTTTGAAAAAAAGATGGAGTTGCATAATATGGAGAAACTGGAGCACCCAGGCGGCGCACCTTTTCAGCTCAGGGTCTCGTGGATTCCTTCTTACTCGAGTCGTAGTACGAAAATATACGGAGCGCCAAGTAGCGGTATATTCAACGACAAGTTCAAATCATTGGATCCCCCGAATGCCTTTTTGTGCTCAGCCAAGACCGCCCTACGGCGTCGTTGTGGCTTCACCCCCACACGGCGGCTGGAGAGAGGAACTTTCCAAAAAAGAAATCCCTCGTCTAGCCGGGGGAGACGTCGGTCAACGCTTATGGGAAAGGGGCCAAGATGTGAGTTGTGCTGTGTTTTTGTAGTGGCTTTGGGTCATGTTGTTGGTACGGCTGAAGCTGTTGGTGAGGCCGTGTAGATTACGAGCAATTGCCATTTCATCGTTTATGACAGGATGATTCTATCTGTTGGCAGGGTACGAGTACCTACTTACTGCTTTACTTCCTATCCATCGCCCATTGCCCATTGTATTGTGTAGCTGTGTAGACAAACTTCAATTGGTACTATCGATGCCGATATCAAGCAGCGTACGTAACGTGGCTGGCTGTATCTCGTCACGCCCGATGCCTTGCAGCAACAGAGACAAACGCAAGGAGGCGAGACCATTTCGCCCGCTGCCAAGACGCTGCAGAAAAACCAGGATCGATTGAGTGATGCCTGGAGACGGACGGGCCTTTTCCATGGCCACTCTAGCACCGGCCAAGCAAAGACACCAGACACTGGCACAAGTCTCTAATTGCGTGCATTCGCCATCGAGATGCAAGCGCGGCAGTCGTGCTCCGTAACGTTGGGCACGCTAAGGCAGCCTTTTGTGTGCTGCAACAATAGCAGTTTGGCCGATGCTCGCATTCACGCCTCGTTCTAGAATGCCCGCAGAATGTCTTGGCGGGCTGCATCTGTTTTTCTGGACCCTCCACAACAGTACGCCGGTGGCGAGCAAATGTAGATACTAGTAGTAATCCGTATACTTGGAGCTGTGGTTGGCCAGAAGAGATGCACAGAATACAACACTGTATGGTACTATTAGGTATGTTGCCAGTCTGGGCATTCCACCACATGCGGCAAGGCCGAGCTGAAGCCATCTCGATGACGTAGCGTGAAAAAGGATATGCCATGTGAAGGCGTCTTCTCCCTTGCTCAGCTCCCTTACCGACCGACACCGATCACGATAAACTCAGCAGAATAACATTGCCTGAACCGGAGACCCGGCCGCCATTCTTCATTTCCAGGCCCCCCGTTCCGTTCCCGCGTCCCCTTCTTCTCCGCGGCTTTAACCCCCAAGCGAAGGGGGAGGAGACCCCCCAGAAAAGGAAATCTCGGTATCGGTATATCGGTGACGGCGCTTCGCGGGTCCGGCATTTCGCTGTTTGTTTTTTGTCTTTTTTTTAAACTTTGTCTCTCTCTCTCTCTCTCCCTTGCAGTTTTATCGTTTTCTTGGCCCCCTTCTTTGCCATGTTGATTTGCTTTGTCATTGGGGGCTATGATGAAAATCGTCTTTTTGCCAAGGCCATTTTGTCGCACTTTGCGGATGCCGCGGTAATTAAAGCTGAAGGATTCAGATTAGGATGCTCATTACCGTAGAAAAAAAAGCTGTGACGGGTATGTGCACCAACACTAGGGATGCTGAGACACCGCGAATAGCAAAAAAATCTGGCATTGCCAATACACGGCCCCGTCTTGGTGAATCAATTCAATTCCATCATGTACGAGGATACGTGTATATCTTTGCTGCTATCAGCTTACTGTAGTACCTTGGGTCTAGTACTGCCGGAGCTGAACTAAGACTGAAGCAGTCAAGTCCAAGTATAGCTACGCGTACGCTTATTGCGGCCGCTGCAGCTACGAAGGTAGCATTTACTCCTTTACACGTACAGCCGTATGCTTTGAAACGACGCCAGCTCAATTGAACTGAGTGATAAACTGCCATTGCATCGCCAATTGAGCACCAACACCGGAGAAGCAAGACGCCGCCTCCATGCTTTGCTGGGGCCAGATACCAAAAAGACAAAAGTCGCCAAGGAAACACCAAAATGTAATTTCACCCAAGTGCCATGTTTCGCAAAGCTCCTTCGAGGCTAGCGTGCTACGGAAAACACTCATAACATTTGATCAGAAGTTTAAGGTCGGGTGGTAAAAAAAAGTCTCTCGCCTCAGCCGTTGCCCTGTACCTAGAGTTTGTAGCTGTTGGGCGGCCGTTGACCTGACGCTACATCGTTGACCTGAGGGTACATGCCGGCGTCGGGTGGGGCCAGTGTGGCATACGGTGCGCTCGAGCGCTGGAAAGCCGCTAGAAAAAAGCCGGTGCGCTGTTTGGGACGCAGCAACAAAGTGAAGCCGCGGCGTGTTCCCGAGGCAAGCCACCGCGGCCAGCGAATGGTCGGGGCCTTTGATAGGCGTGCATGTGGGCGCGGTTTATAACTCGTACGGCTAGCGGCAAGGAGATCCAGTGATGGCTGCATCCGGGGCCATGCACGATGGACGGGAGATGATGGCCGTTGACAGGCTGCCGTGTGTAATTGAATGGCTCTGTGTGTGTCTGTTTGGTTGATGATGATGACGATGACGATGATGTTGCTCGTGCTGCTGCTGTTGGTGCCGCTAGTGGTGGCATTTGATGCACACGCAGGAGCAGACTAACGGTCGCTGCAGATGTATCCCAACGCCTACATGTATTCATCCAATCAGTCTCACTCGGCGTGCGACAGATACAGTCGCGCCTTCGGAGGAACTCGACAAGCTGCTACGATAACACTGTATCAATGGATTCTGTAAATAGGCATTACCACTATGTGTAATTGCGATAATTAGCATGTACATAGCTGTATTAGAGCATCCATGGTAATAATACGGAACAATGCCGGTGCTCCTTATTCAATCTTATGCTTACCTACCTGGTACTTGTATTAATATCTTTAGCTTCAGCCAATCGCCATGAATACCACCCATCAGCAAAAAGTAGAAGCTACAAGTCTTCAAGGTTCAATCGCCCTACAAGCGACCCGTCAATGTACAAACACACAGGTAAATCGGTGCCAAATCCTGGTCGTCCGGCATCACGACAAGCGATTCCGATGACATGGTCGTTTGACGAGGCAAGGGCAAGGCCGAAAAGCGCAGGGAGCGAACGTGCGAGCTCGCAGACAGCAAACAGGGCCTTGGCGTGGCTTCTTTTTCCCACGGAGTCGATCTGCCGAAGCAAATCCGTTCCCTGCCCTGCCTGGTCTGGTCGGCTTCGTCATGGGGGGCGGCGGAAGCATTCCCAAGATGCCGTTTTCTCACTGAGACATGGCATTTGGGGTGAGACAAGGTGTCGCAAGAATGGGCAATCCCGGTAACAACTCATTTTAAAAAAACAACAACAACAGACAAAAGAAGAAAAGAAAAACATGGCATGTGGCTATTTGTGTCTCCGATGCACATCTTACAGTCTTGTGTCGAAATAGGCAGTCTCAGGATCGGCTTCGTGGTACCCCCCAGGGAGCGCACTGATGTTTTCTTTTTCTGGGCGCTACAGGATGGAATCACACATCACACTCACGCCTTTTGTATGAGAGGAAATGATGCACGGCTTGGTGAAATGAAATGAGACAGTCACACATCACAAGAGGGCAGGCATCATGAGTAAGCTGAGGCAGCGAACGGCGTGCTAGCGGAAGCGCCGTCTGGCCGTTCATTGAGCTGCCGGCACTAGAATAGCAACCCGTAATATTGAATCCATTGAACCTTTTTTGATCAAAATTGCGACCATGTGAAAGGGCAGGCTTCTGATAAGGCCGCATTGGTTGGCGCTATCAAGTTCCTGGAACGGAACGGCACACTGCCGGAGGTCATTGCCGCATTAATCATCTTGAACCGGCAGCGACCAGAAGCGAGAACAAGCAAGCAAACAGCTGGCAGAGTATTACACAAACGAGCACGCACATGGGACGAAAATGCGGGTGGTTGGGCAAAGCGAAACGTTCGTTTACAATACAGTGTTCGTACATGTACGAGGAAAGGTTCCCAGCAACAGCTTATGCACAAACTACCGCTCCGTTTTTACCGCCATTGCCTGGGCTGTTATCGCGAAGTTGGCGGTGACCACATGCAGGAGTCGTGTCGTTGCAGGTGCTCCGTACTGTACATGTAGTCTACTTGTACCTACATATAGAACCGCCAGCAGAAAGCAACAAAAAAGGGAAAAAGATGGAATCCAGCTCCGTTCTGGCGTCCCCACGGGGGTACGCAAGAATGCAGAGGGAGATTGCGGTAAATGCAGGTACCTGCTTTAGTCGCCTCTAGATCCACGAGACGCTGGCACTAACACCGGTCGACGAAAAAGTCAATCCAATCCCATTGTCACACTCACCTTTTTCAGGTGGTAGGTGCACGAGAGAAAAAAAAAACGTTGTCGTGACGAGAACAGCGCATGGTCTGGGCCAAAAAAACCAAGAAAAAAACCGGATAAGCGTACCGTATCGTATCGTCAAGCAATCGAAGAGAAAACAAGCCACCGGAGCAACGTCAAAGGGCCTGGGCCCCCCCAGCCCGTAAACCAAGGGGCTTTTGGGGCTCCAGAAATGCCCACAGATCATCAACAAGGTGCGGTTCGCGAAAAAGGGCCGTCCGTGCTCTGTTGCTTCTCGCTGACCGCCGCCGCGAAGAGAGTCCACTAGACACAGGTCTAGTAAGGGAGCAGCCAGCGTTGTTGTCATCATGGGAAGAAGCGAGCTGGCAAAAATGCCTCAGCAAAAAGAGGACGAATTTCTTGGCTGCCGTGTACAAAAAAGTAATGAAAATGGGACATAATAATAATAGCCAGAGAAGCCAAGAAGCACCAGCGCCAGGACGGCCAAATGAAACATGGAACCCAAGAGGGACGGGAAGATTGAGGCCAAAAAAAAAGAGGGCTTTCCAATCCGCGCTGGGGCATTTCCCCCGGGCTAATAAACTCCAGCTCCATTGTATGAGGTCTTTTGGCGTGCGGTAGTGACCCGTAATGGTAGCAGTAGCGGTGGTTCTCCGTAGCGGGAGAGGCAGTTAGAGGCGGATATTGCAAGTAAAGTTGAGCATTAAGTTTATGGGAACGGCAAGGCTTTCTTTTCGGGTTTCGCCCACACCTGAGATTGCTGCTTACTAGTCAGTGATCGGGTCAAATTCGCTGCCCTATTGGAGAAGGGCTGAATTTGATTAATCAATGCCAAAGAAGGATACGAAGTGAATCCATCTTATTCGTGGCATACACGTGTAATTCATCTTGCATCTGGGGCAATTGCAACGGCATCATGGCTCCAAAAGTAGACCACGGGGCGAACGATATTGAGGCTGGAATTTTACTTCCTTTTGCTAGCTGCAACGCTGAAAATGAATTGGCGCACCGCATAACCGGCATCAAAGCGCCGGCACTCAAAACTTTCACGAGAGCCTCCGTCGCCCTGGATTTCTGCGTTATCTGCCTCTAGCGGCACGGCCAACGCCCTCCAGGCAAGCATCTGCCTCCCATCCTGTGACGAAGAGAGACACCGCCTAGCGTGTGCCAAGTACATTGATGAGCAGCCGGACCGTTCAATTTTCATGCCGATGTGCGGCTTGCACAGGCACTACACTAACAGATACCAGGCACGGTACAAGCATCAATGGGTAAGGTGTTTAGGTGGCGGACGATAAACATGTACCTCGCAGGGGGGGAGGATCCAGTCCAGAGACAAACAAACAACAACACAGGGGCAGGCTATTGTGCAAGTCCATCCAGACTTACTGTAGCACGGTCCAGTGTCTCGCTAGCATCAATTCACCAAGTCAGCGTCAAAGGCCAGGCATTTCCGAAAGGGTGCGCCGTCTCCGCCAAGTCCCGCCGGCTGGGCTAGCAGGGGAATTATAGAGGATGGACGTGTGAGTACGAGTAGCAGTGGCAGTAGAGAGAGCAGAGAGGCTCCGCCCCGTGGTGGAAATAGGTAGGTAGAAACCGTAAATCGATGGAGCGTGGCCGTGGGCTCTATGCTGGAGTGCATTGCGGTGAGGTCCAGCTGCCACCGACATTTACACGAGCTCTGCACGAGTACACGTATTGTTCATGCAGCACCGCTTCTCCATCCGGTAGCGAACCACATACTAGACAGCACAACGGCCCGCTGGGCTTCGTATGGCTGAAAATCGGAGCTGGATGTACGAGTACAGTATCAAGGGCAAAGGGGGCGGTGGATCAAGGGCTCGTCGACAGCTCGCTGCTTCGGCCTCTTGGGTTTGGCGTGCTTTCTGTTGTGCTTGTGCCAAGCCGACAGGACCATGCTTTTTTTTCTTCGTCGTCCTTCTACTTTTTACTTTTGCAAGTGCCCGTCCCTTGAGCTGCTGAGGTACAGTCCAGTACCGGGGTACTTCGGTACCTACATACCTGAGCAAGTTCCATCTTGTCCTTGTCCAGCTCAGTCCACCGTAGGAGGAAAGATACAAAAGATACAGATACAGGGGGGCCAAGCAACCAGGCATGGGGCCCGACCAAGGTCGCAGGGATGGCGGCGGTACGTACCGGGCTAGCGGCCACACCGTGCGCGCCTGGCCGCAACTCGTACGGCCGACGGCTTCGTGCCTTGTACTCCAGGGTACCGCTTTCGCCCTAGCACCGCTCATGGCGTGCCCCAGTCTTCGCCGTGCCTGGCCTGGCCTCTGCTTGCTTGCCCTGGCCTGCCCTGGTCGAAGGACGGTTGGGACGCTCGCATGGCTCCTGCTTGCTTCGTCGAGCCTTTCGTTGAAATAGAAGCTCTCTCCCCGTCCTCGACTTAGCTTTCCTTTCCCTTTTTTTCTCTTCACCCACGAATACGTTGAGTTTAACGTGTCCCCCCAAGCCTCTCTTCGTGTGGTGTGAAAAAGCAAACTTTTCTCTCTTATCTCCTCCCTCCGCCCCGAACTTATTTTCCCCTAATAATAACAATCCAATCCTCTTTTCGCTTTCAGCATTCCCGCCCCCTCAAGGTCATCTACATACCAATTGAGGAACCCCGCGGTATTTCTAGACTTGTCAGCTTTTCTCGCGACCTAGAACCCTTCGTCTTTTCTTATAAATCAGCACCGCCAACATACACATCACAAGCGTCTCATACACGTTAATAATACTTCGTCATGGCGGACGATAAAGCCGTCGGCGCACCCGCGCTGGATACAAATATCGAATCGGGCAACTTCGACGAGAAGCGCGCTCAGCCTCCCACTGAGGCCGTCCCTCCCAAGAAGGATGCTCCCGCTGAAGAGGAGGAAGAAGATGAGGACATTGATGCCTTGATTGAGGATCTCGAGTCCGAGGATGGCCACGCCTTCGAGGAAGAAGAGGAGGAGACCAACCCTGCCACTGGACGTATCGTCCCCGAGGACATGCTCCAAACTGACAGCCGTCTCGGTCTGACCGAGAGCGAGGTTGTCGCTCGCCGTCGCAAGTACGGTCTTAACCAGATGAAGGAGGAGAAGGAGAACTTGGTTCTCAAGTTCCTTGGCTTCTTCATCGGTCCCATTCAGTTCGTCATGGAGGTGAGTTTTTTTCTTTGCATTTTTCGCTTTTCCCGCCATTTTGCGTTCTCGATCTGCACTCGATTGCCTTGGCCTCGACACCCACGCCCATGATTCATCTCGTCAGCGCTCTCACCAACACCACCACACCCTCTTGCAACTTATCAGCAAGCCGCGTTCCCCCGACGCGGCGAGCGATTCCCTCCAATTGCCTTGTTTTTTTTTGTTTTCCCGCGCTTGGCTCCTCGGGTCTAGATTGGCAGCTCCACACCAGCTTCACACGGCCTCTGCGCTCATTGGTTCAATTGGCCTGGCTGAGCTGATCTGCACTCCGTTTCCCTGCGCTCGAGAAAATTATGCATGTGGGGGGCCGAAGAATGCCGATCCACTCAATAAGATGTCACCCGCTCCACTCGTATCCCAACCGGCGCCGTCGATCGCCGATACGCAAAAAACACCCTTATTTGTTACGCGTTTTACGAATACGCCATTTGCTGACCATCGTATCATAGGCTGCTGCTGTTCTGGCTGCCGGTCTTCAGGACTGGGTCGATTTCGGTGTCATCTGCGGTCTTCTCATGCTCAACGCCTGTGTTGGTTTCATTCAGGAATTCCAGGCTGGTTCCATTGTCGAAGAACTCAAGAAGACTCTCGCTCTCAAGGCTGTCGTTCTCCGTGACGGTACCCTTAAGGAAATTGAGGCTCCCGAGGTCGTCCCTGGTGATATTCTGCAGGTTGAGGAGGGTACCATCATTCCCGCTGATGGTCGCATCGTTACCGAGGGCGCTTTCCTCCAGGTTGATCAGTCCGCCATCACCGGTGAGTCTCTCGCCGTCGACAAGCACAAGGGCGACTCCTGCTATGCTTCCTCTGCCGTCAAGCGTGGTGAGGCCTTCCTGGTCGTCACCGCCACCGGTGACAACACCTTCGTCGGTCGTGCTGCTGCTCTCGTTTCTCAGTCCGCTGGTGGCACTGGTCACTTCACTGAGGTTCTCAACGGCATTGGTACGATTCTGCTGGTCCTCGTCATCCTGACCCTGCTCGTTGTCTGGATTTCTTCCTTCTACCGCTCTAACGGTATCGTCGACATCCTGCGCTTCACCCTGGCCATCACCATTGTCGGTGTCCCTGTCGGTCTTCCCGCCGTCGTTACCACCACCATGGCTGTCGGTGCCGCCTACCTCGCCAAGAAGCAGGCCATCGTCCAGAAGCTCTCTGCCATCGAGTCCCTTGCTGGTGTCGAGATTCTCTGCTCTGACAAGACCGGTACTTTGACCAAGAACAAGCTCTCTCTCTCCGAGCCCTACACCGTCCAGGGCGTTGACCCCGATGACCTGATGCTTACTGCCTGCTTGGCCGCTTCCCGCAAGAAGAAGGGTATCGATGCCATTGACAAGGCTTTCCTCAAGTCTCTCAAGTTCTACCCCCGTGCCAAGAGCGTCCTGTCCAAGTACAAGGTCATTGACTTCCACCCCTTCGATCCCGTCTCCAAGAAGGTCACCGCTGTTGTCGAGTCCCCCCAGGGCGAGCGCATCACCTGTGTCAAGGGTGCCCCTCTTTTCGTTCTCAAGACCGTCGAGGAGGACCACCCCATCCCCGAGGACATTGACAAGGCCTACAAGAACTGCGTCGCTGAGTTCGCTACCCGTGGTTTCCGTTCCCTTGGTGTTGCCCGCAAGCGTGGTGAGGGTGCTTGGGAGATTCTCGGAATTATGCCCTGCTCCGACCCCCCTCGTCACGACACTGCCCGCACTATCAACGAAGCCAAGAACCTCGGTCTGTCCATCAAGATGTTGACTGGTGATGCCGTCGGTATCGCTCGTGAGACTTCTCGCCAGCTCGGTCTCGGAACCAACGTCTACAACGCTGAGCGCCTCGGTCTCGGTGGCGGCGGTGACATGCCCGGCTCTGAGGTTTACGATTTCGTTGAGGCTGCCGATGGTTTCGCTGAAGTTTTCCCCCAGCACAAGTACTCTGTCGTCGAGATTCTCCAGCAGCGTGGCTACCTCGTTGCCATGACTGGTGACGGTGTCAACGATGCTCCCTCCCTGAAGAAGGCCGATACTGGTATTGCTGTCGAGGGTGCTTCCGATGCTGCCCGTTCCGCCGCCGATATCGTTTTCCTTGCCCCCGGTCTCGGTGCCATCATTGACGCTCTCAAGACTTCTCGCCAGATCTTCCACCGCATGTACGCCTACGTCGTCTACCGTATCGCCCTGTCCCTGCACATGGAGATCTTCCTTGGTCTCTGGATCGCCATCCTCAACCGTTCCCTGAACATCGAGCTGGTCGTCTTCATTGCCATTTTCGCTGATATCGCCACCCTGGCCATTGCCTACGATAACGCCCCTTACTCCCAGACTCCCGTCAAGTGGAACCTTCCCAAGCTCTGGGGTATGTCCGTTCTTCTCGGAACCGTCCTCGCCATCGGTACCTGGATTGCCCTCACCACCATGTATGCTGGTGGCAAGAACGGTGGTATCGTCCAGAACTTCGGTAACATCGATGAGGTTATCTTCCTTGAGATTTCCCTCACTGAGAACTGGCTGATCTTCATCACCCGTGCCAATGGTCCCTTCTGGTCTTCCATTCCTTCTTGGCAGCTCAGCGGTGCCATCCTGGTTGTCGACATCATTGCCACCCTCTTCTGTATCTTTGGTTGGTTCATCGGCGAGCAGACCAGCATTGTCGCTGTTGTTCGTATCTGGATTTTCTCCTTCGGTATCTTCGCCATCATGGGTGGTCTCTACTACTTCCTCCAGGGAAGCACTGGCTTCGACAACCTCATGCACGGCAAGTCTCCCAAGCAGAACCAGAAGCAGCGATCATTGGAAGATTTTGGTAAGTTTTTATATCCTTTAATCCTGATCAGACGCATAGTCGCTAACTCTTTTCTCAGTTGTTTCCCTGCAACGTGTTTCTACCCAGCACGAAAAGTCTCAGTAAATACACTCTATTACATACCCGCAGGCCGGTTGGCTTGCATGTTTCCGTTTTAAATGTTTAAATTTGTATGAGTCGTATCTGAAGATGGACTCGTCTAAAGTGGATGAGAGGCAACTTTTCATACCCAATGATGGTCTGATAGACAGCTAATGAAGACAAAGTAAAATAATGTCACCTTGATGTGTCTGGTGAACTTGATGTTATGTCGGCAAATGTCTTAATGTGAACAACTGATTAATGTTTTGAGGATGGGGCGAGTGCGAGTTTATGAGTTGATAGTTGGCAAAAATGAAATGGTTTTAAATGACTAAACTACCAAGCAGAATTCAAGTTTAGGTTGGATTTTGTAGGCTCGTAGGTTGACTCTTCCGCAGATGCCGGCGAGATATCAGGCGCTGCAAAAGTTGGTGTTGCCGTGCCAAAGCGCGTCACGTGACGTGGCAACTCCCGGTGCATTTTCTGCAGCTAAGCCCACTAAACTGCCTGGGTGCAGCAGATATCTCTCCCCAAACGCCCATCATAACAAACCAGTCAATATTTCCTTTGCAACAGAACCAAGATTTCCTGCAGCCATCAAATCAGAATCATTTTGAGTGAGAATAGGCAAAATCTCTATCCCCGAGCAGTTCTGATTTTGGTTTTTAGTTTTGTTTTCTCTTTTTCGTTGGGTTCACTTGCGAAACTCTTCCTGGCATAGAGACTGTTCCGTCTCTTTTCGAGGATCGCCATGAGCAGTACTCCTAGAGAGATACCAGGCTTTTACTACGGTAACATTTCATTTTCCACTTTCTTCATCACGTCTTTTGCATAGATCATTCACCAGTCTGACATTTGAGATGCAGATGCGGAAAGGAGAAGATATTTCGCCATAGAAAATTCTCACACCGCGCCAGCTTCGGCGCAATGGTCCTCTGCCTCAGTTAAGCGCCGCAGGCTCGAGACGCAAGCCGCCGAGGAAGCAGCCCAGCAGGAAGAGCTCATAGAGAACCATGTTAAGCGCAGTGTCTTGACAAATGATGTTGCTACCTCTGGACTGCTTGCCCGCGAGCTGGGCACCTCGAGCACCGCGGGGATGCTTGAGACTGAGGAGGTGGCTGCTGCTTTGTGGGCTCAGGGGGTGACTGACAAGGGCAGTATTGCCTTTGGGATGAGCAGGAATTATGACACTCATCCTCATATGCCGTGTTTCTATGTCAGTGGGAAAGAGTGTGGTACGAAGTCGGCTATAGCGTATTCGAGTGAGTCTTTCTTCATGTTTGACACTTGTTGATGAGTTGAGTGTGAAGAGAGAAAAGGCAAGCAACTACTAATGACTCCTATTTTAGCTTTCGATGAAGTGATGCTTATGGGGACCTACATTGAGACGGACGAAAACGAAAAGTGAGTATCTGTTTTACTCTTCATCTTGACTCTTCTTGCCCGGGTTATGATACTAACGGCCTGGTACAATATAGTCTGAAGACTAAAGCAGCGCATTTCCGCAATCCGGGCAGACTGCACTATGAGATGATCCACTGTCCTCAGATGTCGTCCATCAAATATCACCAGCCGACTAACAAGGTTCTCCTTACCTCAAAAGAACCAGGCCGGGGCCTGTCTCTCTGTGTTTTCACTCCCCCAATGGATACGACTCCCGACCAGGAATTGCACTGGATTCTGGGAGAGGGTATGTTCCCCTTCCTCTTATTTGAATCCCTTTTTAGGAGTCTTTTTCGTGACAAGGCATTTCCAAATGTTTTGTCAATTATCCTCGTCTGTTCATCCGACTGACACCGCAACAATAGTTGATAGCTACCGAAATATCATGTACAATTTTTCGCGCAATCGGAGCTGGGGTGTCAACCAGAGCACGCCTGCCCCTGCCTCTTCCGATCTCCTCTGCGTCGTGGGCACCAGCAGGGGGATCCAGCGTATTCATCTCGATGAAACTCCTAGCTGGATCACTCAAACTGTGCAAATGGACAGCCCACCGGACTACGGCGTTGATGCCAAGATTGATTACCCTGGTCGCAAGCACCATATCGGCCCTCAAGAGATTTTCTCTCAGGACTTCCAGGTTGGCAATCACAACATATTGTTTGCTGGTGGGCGGCAGCCTCGCCTCTGGGTTACTGACCTCAGAGCGCCCACTGCCGGATGGAACTTCGTTAAGCACGGTTCGTCCATTGCGCACGTCCGCAGCATCAACCCTCATCAAGTCCTGGTCGCTGGTCTGCGGAACCGCATGTCTGTGTACGACATGCGCTTCATCCAAAACAACAGGAATGGTTACCGCGAGAGAGCCACTTCTTCTCCCATCCTCGAGTTCCCTGACTATAAGAACGAACCGTACTTCAACTTCGGCTGGGACGTCTCCACGGAGCTCAACCTCGTGGCCTCGGCGCAGGACAACGGCACCATCAAGCTCTTCTCACTGAGCTCCGGCTGCGTTTTGCCTTCGGGTAGAGCCTTGGAGAGCTTTCGGACGGACGACCCCGTCAAGGCAATGATGTTTCAGACCTTGCCGGGAGAGAATTCGCCGAGCTTGTATTTGGCCAAGGGTCCGTTTTTGAAGAAATTCGGTTGTGCGCCAAGCGACCTTGCCGACGAGGAATGATCCCATTCAATCTCTTTGAGCTGTTTTTCCGGGGCTATATTTGCACCTGTTTGATATCGATTTTCTTATTTCCAAGGACTATGTGCGCAAATTTGCTTTGTCTATTGTTTTTCGATTTATTTCAACGTCAGGTGTCAGGATCATCATGAGGAATCTTCGTTTTTATGTACGATTTGGGAGGATGGGCTTGGTATTTGTGGTCCCTCGAACTTGCTTCATCGAGAGGATACATTGTTTACAGCGTTTGAGGTTGATTTGATTTCATTCGATTTGATTTGACGAAACTACGATACTGCTTGATACCCAAGGACGGTTTTGCAGAAAAGGAGCACAAAGGGAACGGCAGGCATATGCGAAATGAGCTACGAGTTACGCGTTTACGGAAACAAACGGGATGGAAAATTGTCTTCTTCTGCTTTGACAGAATGGGTTATGGTCATTGAAATGTCGTCTTGTACTTTGCTATATATCCACAGACGGACGGACGGACGGACGGACGGACTTGTTTGAGAATAAGCTCACTAAAGAGCTTTGTATGAATTCATGTAACGGAATTACAATTATATTTCGAGAGATGTAGTAAATACATTAACCATGCTATAACGTATATATGTCATAATATGTGTAATTTATATAATGAATGCACTTTAAATGTTACCAAAACCAAACGAGTTGTCCTCCAACACCGGAGTAATGCTGATGCGGGTGATCCGGGGAATGATCTCTCACAAGGGGTTAGCAAGCCCTCCAGGAGCGTCCTCCTCTTTTCTTTCTTTGTGCTCATTCCCATCTCTTTTTATTCACTAGAAAGCATCATTTATTTAGCATTTTCTTGTCCATTTGCATCGGGCCAATACTGACACGTATCAGCCAACATGGGAAAAGACTCGGCAAACAGCCTCCCCAATTTCCAATTATCCAAATTGCGCATGTGGCTCTCAAACACGGGGTTAATCATAATCTCATCAGAGTCGGGGTTTCGTAGTAACGTATGTGCCTCCTCATAAGGCCAGGAGACGGAAAAGGTGGATGTAAACGGAAGAAAGAAGTTGTCAAAGTAGAAGAGGTCGGGATTTTCGGCTCTAATGACTCTTTCCCTCATCGCCGGGTATGGTAGGAAATCCATCCACGCGGCATGCGGTATTTCATACTGACATGGCAATGGGTGGATCCACGGCGGCAAACGTTCCAAGTTTTCTTTCGTTGGATATATCTGCCACCGCATGTAAAGAAACATGAGGTACAGAATGGCCACCTTTTCGGGAAGGCCGGACACTTCGGGAAACTTGGTAATGATGTCTGTGAAAACTCTAGACACTGGGTGGCTGAATTTGCTATTCGCTGGATTGAGCAGAGAAGAAACGGATGGATACCGCGGGCCTGACACCTCACTCGGCTCGTAGCCCTCGGCGGCACGCTGCTGCCGCTCGCTAAGAAAGTCGAGAAGTAGAGCGTCAAGCGGACATGTAGGACTGCAGTTGCGCAGGGGACGAGAGAATTGAGGGAGAGTTTCTGGAACAACAGCCTGTGCGGTGGGATAAGGAACTGCTGGAACCATGGGAGGGCTGGGATCAGAGGTTGGCCCGGAGGCAGGCCCTGGCTGGCTTGTGACAGAACTCTGCCGAGTGATGCCCAGGGCTGATGCCATTGCCGGAGTTGTATCTGAGGTAGCTGATGGAATGGAAATAGGTGACTCCCACGCAGGCACAGGCCGGGCCTGTGGTGCGTAAGTCGGATTCACTTGTGTCCAGTCATGTTTCATGGGGACGTGGTGGTATTCAGCCGTGTCTTGTGCACCATTAACGCCCCTTTGTAGCTTTGGTATAGCTTGGGTAGGGTCAAGCACGACGTTTAGATCAAAGCGGCCCTGCTCAAAGTCCAAGCCGTGCCGAAGCGTCTGTCCTTGCCGCTCTAATAGGGCCTGAGTGCCTTCGTCGACGGCGTCGGTTAGGCTAGGCTGTCGCGGTGCTGGCGGTGTACTGCTACCGCCGCTTTGCCAGCTCTGTAGGGGCGGCTGAGCGGCCTGGCGAATGGGGTCGACCATTCCTGCTGCTGGTGATGAAGAAGTAGCAGATGCTGCAGGATGATAGGCGATGTTGCTTGTTGTTGTCATGGGGATAGGTGTTGTGGCGTATGGGAGGGCAGGGCTGATGCCAGACATATCTGCTCCTGTTAGACTCTCGCCGGAGAACTGTATGGACACATGGGCAAAGACGGAACTTCAGTTTGAAGGCTGAAACTTACTTGACCCAACCAAAGGCTGCAGCATGCCGATAATGCTAGCCAGCCGTCTCTTGATCTCAGCATTTTCTGCTTCTATCACCTCCTTGGCCCGTACCACGGCCTGGAGGTCCTGGTACGGTTTTTGAGCTTCAAGCTCATGGATGCGGCGCTCGAGCCTCTCAATCTGGTTCTTAGTCCTTTCTCGGATGGCACGTTGCGCTTCGCGGTCTGTACAACCAAGGGGAAGGTCATATATGTTAGTCATACGCTAATACCAGGGGGAGGCTGCTGAGAAAGCATTGACAAAAAGGAAGGCTGTATGCATGGGAGACGGCCAACCAGCATCATTGTGTCTCAACATGTGTAACATTGAAGTCATGAATAGAACATCTAAAAAGGCTGACGCCATATGCGGCGATCAAAGGGGGGTGGGAAGGAAAGATGTCTGGCAAACACTCACCGTTTGCTCTCTTCTTGGCCAGCTGCTCCGGCGTCAAGTTTGCAACACCTCTACTTCCTGAACCCGTTTTCCTCTTCTTGGTCACATTCTCCACCTCTTCTGCTTCCGTGGTCTCCATGGCGTCCGCGGCACCAGATGCCCCTGCCCCTGCGCCATTGGGCATCGCCGTCGCCGACGTCAGGGAGGGTGCAGTGGCTTCAGCTTCATGCTTGATGCCTTCGGTAGGGCTGCCGCTTTCTACAGAATCTCCTGCTCCGGGGCTAATCCCGCCCCGTCTAACGGATCCGAGATCCATATGGAGCGTGTGGTGGTATTCGGGGAACTGCCAACAACGGGCCGGCCAACCATCCTCCGCGTCCGCCGAATAGACCGGAGCTTGTCCACTCCCAGCGGCGTTGATCCCCCTGGCCTCGGCAACCAGGTGGATGTACCTGTGGTACTTGTGTGTGTAGGTGTGTGGTGTGCGTCTAGGCGCCGGGGGCTCAAGTCTCGATAGCAATCGCCGTTCGCGAGGCTGGGCTGAGCGAGCGAGCCGATCAAGATGTGTGTGCTTGGCAGCTGGGTGGGAGGTGTATTCTCCACTCGGCTCCGGAGCTTGGTCTAGACTGCCTAGCTGGAGCAGGACAGGCCGTGTTGAAGCCCTGTCGCTCCAAAAAGCCTAAAGAACAATAGTCGAGGACTGTCTCTGTACGAGTACGCTGTACTCTGTACTCCGAAGGGCCGTGTCAGTCTAGCAAGCAAACAAGGGGCGTCGCGCGAAGACGGGAGACGGCTGCATGGGGGTAATGGTGGAGATGGAATGGTTGGCTTCCCTCAACCTCCGGCTGGCACGGCTGGCCTATGAAAAAGTCGTCGCTGAATCAGGCGAGCGGGTGGTCAGAGCCATGTTGCGAGTCAGGAAGCCCACTAGCGATTGGCTCTGGCACGTGCCGTGCGACGAACTACAGCAGCTGATAGTTTGAACTAGCAGCTTGAAGGATCGAATCCTGCCGTGGCATGTTGAGCTTACTTTTGCGATGCTACATACCTGCCCAAGTATGCTCTAGACCAGTTGACCAGTCAGTAAATCAGATGCCAGACAGATGCGGCGAACTCATGTAAGCTTAAGCACGAATGCCGGGCTGGGGGTGGGCTGAGTAATACCGGTACTAAATGCCGTTCCATGTCGCCTCCTGCAGCTGTGGCTCGATGTTCGCCATTTTGGCTTGTTGGGGCCGGATGTCTTTGCTGCCACCCAATTGCTTGATGAAGAATTTCCATATGTAACAGAAATAGGCAGCTTGCTGTGGTCAAGGAGCTGCCTGCATGTCAGAGCTATAGCTGCTTGTATGTGAAGAGATGTAGATGCTAGAAGCTGAGAGGGGAAGAGAGAGCTGTGGTGTTTAGGAAAATAGGTACGTAAAAAGAAGTACTTGTACCTTAGTATTTAAAGCCCACCACAGCAGGGAGGTACGATGAGGCTTTCCTCTTTCCGTAATCGCAATGCTAGATGATTGTGGTACATTGGTATATTTACGAGGCTTGAGGTGGTCGATCAGACTGGAGAGCTGATCAAGCACATCACGACGAAGAACACTGGGCGGCTAAAGGGCCATTAAAAACTGTGCTGACTGAAATGAAGCATATCGTGGAGGTGGACGAGAAGATGGAGTATGCTTCAAGGTAGAAGAAGCTGCGGACAAGCAACCGCCAAATACGACTCATCAATCGAGAGAGACGAAACAGCAGACGCATAGGCGAAGGCAACGAAAGCTGTCAAGAAAGGTATTTAGATATATCAAAAACAAACAATTTGCCGCATCAGATACTTTAGAAGGCAAAACAAAAACAGGATGTAATATCGTCGGCATCCATCTCTATAGATTACAGAGGCACCTACTACAGACTTCGAAACAGGCTCGATGCCCATTCAATCTTGGATCTTCACAAGGAGCATGAACAGCGTCAAAATGTGTCCAACGATAGCCAATTACTCTCCTATACATTCATTCCATCTTCCCAGCCTATTTCTTATTCTCAAAAGTGCAAATCAGCATCTCCCTGATGCCGCTGCCTTGTTCTCTAATCTCATTTGTACCAAAGGTATCAACAAAAGTCATCATCGTCAACAAATCGCATAGCTCTTTTCAAGCCACCCCTAAAACCTCTCCACCTCCTCATCCTCCCATTACATGAATTACTCCGCAGACGCTCTAGCCAGTGCCTCGTGCAGATGTGGCGGGAACCGGTATCGCAGTTGGCTCGTGTAAGTCGTCAGATCAAGAATCATCTGCTTCAGTTGCTCCACCATCATCCTTCTCGTGCCCTCGTTACCGCTGAACTGCCCATTAACTAGCTGCTCTCTTTGTCTGACGCAGCTGATGATGGTCCACATGATTAGATTGGACACATTAATGGAAACTGGTTGCGAGAGGCTGGAGAATTTGGAGGCGTAGGCACGGATTGTGCTGGCATCGCCCCCTGCTTCGAGAGGGAGTATATCCAGACCACGAATTTTCTGCAAACTTCATGTTAGTGACTTGAAACTCTGGGATAAAGTATGTAATATGATATTGGAAACTTACGTCAAGACACTGAGCCCACTGGCTAGCCTCCACCAAGCTCTTGATGGCACTCATCTCAAGCAAAACGCGGCAGGCAATCTTGTTCTGGTCTTGGATATTCCTGTAGAACATGGCATCGCGCTCGTACATGGTCATCATCGTCTTGGCAAGCTCGACAGGATCATCAATAGCTGCCAGGCTAAGGCTGCCGCCCTGCTCCGTCTCCTGAGCGCCACCCCTTGGCTTAACAGGCATCAAGCGCATTGGGTCTTCTCCAATCTCGAGAGAAATGGCTTCACTCAGGGCGCGGCTAACAATGGCCACGACTGCATCATACTCGCCAGCAAGGTGATAGAGCAGCACGGAATCAGTAGTTCGGCCATTCTCGTCAGCAAAGCTGGCAGCTTGCAGAGTGACGGTATTGACAAAGTCGTCCTGTCCATCGAGGCCAATCAACGGGCCGCGACCCTCGATGATGCCTAGGATGCGGCGGCCATCTGGCCTAATGTCACCAATAAGCTTGCTGAATTCTCGCGTCTCCAGCACCAGCTCTCTCAATGCCTCATGGCAGAGACCGCTGTGACGTGCCCCGGCTTCTCCATTGAGATCTGAGTTCAGGCAGATCAAGGTGAGATAGTCAACGGCGGAGACGGCATCAGCAGCCCGGAAGTCTCGAGTGTAGTAGCCAATCATGCGACCAAAGTTGATCTGCGGGAGGCCCTTCATGCTATGCGTGCGCAAGTCGTTGGAGGCAGACATTGGGTCACTGGGACGAAGCAGGCCGTAGAACTCAAGAGCCAAGCCAAAGTGAACCGCGTCCACATAGGAAAAGGGGTAGAGATAGGAGACGGCGTCCTCAAACATGCCGGACAGGATCTGTAGGTAGAAGAACATGCCGCAACTGCCGTTGTTATCGTCAGAAGGAGTCTTGGGGAAGTGCTTCTGGCCAATCTCTTTGATGCTGGCCTGCAAATCTGCCAGTCCGTAGGATTCTCCAGCCATTTCCAGAGCCTTATCGCCCTCTCTGGCCAGGTTGAACTGAAGCCAAATCCAGTCGTTGATGTCGGTGTTGAGGCCGTCCAGGTTGCGGTTGTTCAGCTCAATCCGACCAATGACCTTGTAACAGGCCATGCGGAAGGGATCGATTGTATTCTCTGGGGCGTTACGAGAGCGCTGGATGTATTCGTTTGTGCAGCGATCGAGCAGCTTCCTGTTAGTGATTCTACGGTCTTCGCTAGCGGCATAGTTGTTGAGGTATGTCGAAAACGTGCGGTCAATACCACGGAAATGATTGCTATTGTCGTTGACATACTTGGCGGCCTCGTTTACGTGGCCAGATCGAAGGAGGTAGAAGACAATGGCCCAAACGTATTCGCCATGGATCTGCTGAAGTTCGGTGTTGTCGGGGACCAAGTCCTTTCTGGCAGATCGTAGTCGGATGTATGCCTTGATCTTGCTGGTGATGTCGGGCAGACCTCCAAGCTTAGCTTCGTGAGGGTGCTTAGCAATAAGGGACTCCACCTCGCGAAGGAATTGCTTTTCGAGGAATGCATTTGCGCCGCTCAGGATCCGCCTTCTCATTTCGATGGAAAGCTGAGAGTTGGGATTTTCGTCTAGATACATCTCGGCGAACTGGCGCTCCTTGGCTGTAGCACTGCGAAGCGTCGTCTCGGCATTGGCGTCTTCACCAACAATCTCAATCATGGCCCGGTAGGCTTCCACAATGTGAGGCGCATGTGGCTCGTGGGATTTTTGCTCAACCTCAGCCAGCTCTGCCAATATGGGGTAGGGTCGGCCAAGAAGACGCGAGGAGTTGAGGCCGCGGACCTTTTCAGCCAGCTTAGATTGGCGTTCGCGAAGGGCCTGGTCCTCGTTCCTGGACTTGCTGGCGCTCTCTGTAGACCGGTCAATGTCGGCGAACTCGGATTGATGAGTTCCAATTCTCGACCGGGCTCCAATAACAGAGCGCTGGAAAGTCGAATTGCCAAATGTGCTGCTGCGAGTGTCACGGGGAATGCTTCCTTGGGTCTTTCTTCGGGATCGTCCAAACCCGCCCTGAGCTTCACGACCAGCCGTGGCCGAGGTCTCACGAGGCTTGATGCCAAAGTGCTGATAGATACGCTTCCTCTGTGCGTCCCACTCCATGGCTACGTTGTCCTCCAAGAAATTGTCAAAATCGCGGAGTGACCGCTCGAGCCCGTCTTGAATCATGCTCAGGGTCGTCTTCGTCTGTAGGTTCGAAAGGTAGGTTTCGACATCGACATCCGCCGGGGCGTAACCGTGTGTTGGTCGTTCGGTTCGCGTGCCCTGGATGTCGAGGAGGCCGAGGTCCTTTGCTGCAACACTGGGATCCACGCCAGAGGCGGCGAGCAAGTAGTGAGCCTTTCCATCGGCACCCCCAGTCTGCTTCGACTGCAGCTTTCTCAACCGGTGGCGCAAGTCTCCCAGGCCAAGCTCTAGGCTAGGGAGGTCCTCCATGTTGGAATTCACGACACCGGCCTTCTGGGTCTTTGCGAAGAGGCTGTCAAAGTAGGCTCCAGCGGGTTGAGCTGCAGAGGTTGTCGTGTTGTTAGCAACGGTCAGCGCCTGGCCGCCCAAAAGGCCACCCGCTAAGGACATGCCGCCGGCTTGCTGAGCTGGAGGTTGAGTCGTCGTCGCCGCTCCAAAGAGAGATGGTTTCGCGGCCGTGGTGCCGCCGCCTAGCATAGATGTGCCGGTCAGGCCTGAGCCTCCAAACAGCGATGGCTTGGGCTGTTGTGCGGTGGCATTCTGCTGGCCTCCAAACAGACCACCAGTTGTGCCAGTCTGTTGGGTCTGGCCCGTTTGCCCAAATAAACCGCCCGTGCTCGGCTGTGCTGTCGCTGTGTTGGAGCCAAAGAGACCACCGCCAGTCTGAGGCGTGCTCTGCTGGGGCTGCGCCTGTCCGAAGAGGCCCCCAGGCTTCTGCTGTTGCTGCTGTTGTCCGCCACCGAATAGGCCTCCTCCGCCCCCAAACAATCCGCCTCCTGTGCTCGGTGTTGTGGTGGTGGCCTGCTGTTGTTGTTGCTGCGCGGGCTGGCCAAACAGCGACTGGCCGGTCGTCTGCCCGAATAGAGACATCGCGGCGGCGTAGCTAAGACAACTCAATCGGACAGTAAATGGCAAATAAAGCAAAGGAAAAGAAAAAGGATGAATCCGTAGAGATAAAAAGAGTGAGCCACGGCGAGCAGGCAATGGAAGGGCAGAGATGCTCGCGCGTTTGGCAAGACAAATGTGTTGCGGCTAGCTGCGCGTCGCCCACCTTTTTAGAAATTTGGGAACCTGGATTGGCGAGGCTGAGAAACTGGCCGGGAAACAAGGAGCTTTGACCAATCAGGATGCCTGGATGGGGGACGCGGCTGAATGGCGGCAGCCAATCAACTATCGCCTCAAGTGGCTGTTAATGAATATGAAAACTACGAATAAATAAATGCTTTGCACAATCTTACACCTCCTGGCGGCATTTTTGCCAGATTTCTTAAAGAATGCAATTCGTTCAAACATTAATGCCAAATATGATGAGACAATGGACTTTTTACAGAGGGTCTTGAATAGCAGTCAGAGCAAGTGAAATAAATTATAGGCAATAACTTCGCTGTATTTTACTTTTCTCTATGACAAACAAATGCATAAACTCATTACATTACATATCCCGATCGATTCTATTTCGTCTTCTTCATGCTTTATCAGCCGCTTCACTCATCGTCAGCATCAAACAAGGCCCCCCATTTGGCAACGGCGTTGTCAATCTTCTTTCGGTACGCCTGCTGTGCATTACACATGTCGAGGAAAACGTCGTACTTGGCATCCAGAAGCAACTTCTCGCCGGCATCGGTGCCTGGCTGAACCAGTCGGCCGGGCTTGCTCATGCGATCCATGATATTCCACAGCGTCTCGGGTTCTGAGCCATCATGGCGGTTGTGGCTATGCGCCTTGGCGCCCAGCATGGCAGCACCGTGAACGACGGCAGCGTTGACGTATCTAGGGATCAACACTGGCATGTTGCATGTGGTGGCCAGGAGGTTCATCAGGATGGGGTTCTGGCACTGCGAGCCGGACATGAAGATGGATGAAATCTCGTGGCCGGCCTTGTTCATCTGCTCGACAATCTGGCGAGTCTGCATGGCAATGAACTCCATGGTGGCATAGTACCACAGGGCCATGTTGTCGGTGCTCTTGTCGCTGTCGAGACCAATCATTGAGCCTCTCATCTTGGCGTCTGCAATTGGTGAGCGGTTGCCCCACAGATCGCCGTAAAAGAAGTGGTGACGGCCGAGGTAAGAGATGGCTGGAGCATTATGCTTCTCAGCGAGATACTCCAGGTGAGCATTGAGGAAGTCGTAAATGTGCTTGTCTTCGGCCTTGGCCAAAGCCATGGTTTCGTTGTATGCGGGGTGAATGTCCAGCATGTGTCTCAACAGCTCTCCTGTCGCGGACTGGCCACCTTCGGCCATCCAAAACTCGGGAATCAGCACATCCCGGTAGGGGCCCCAAACACCAGGGACAAAGACGGGGTTCTTGGACATGGCCAGATGGCATGTTGAAGTACCCGCAACGGCGGCCAGACGAGTAAAGGCCTGGGTGACGTCGTTGTGCGGGACATCCGTCTTGAGTTCCTCCTCGGTGAGCTCGACCTTGGCACCGACGGTTCCGATCCATCCGGCGTAGGCGTCAATGACACCGCTTCCGACGGCGATGCCCTCGGGTAGGCCAAGCTGGGAGGCGGCTAGGCGGCTAAGGGTGCCCACGCACTCACCAGCACTGGCATATTTTCCACTCTGTCAAACAATGAATTAGCTAAGAAACTCGAATCGCAATGGTACTGCAGCCAAAAGCGGAATGCAGCAGGGAATAAGACAGCATAGACGCATAAGAAAATAGGCTCACCACCCCGTCGACGCCGCCCATGCGCTTGAAGTCATCCTTGACCAAGTCGCCCAGGCCGATTTCGTGGTAGAAATCTTCCTGCCAGCCCTTGACACTACCGTCTACGCCAACGGGGACGAAGCCCTGCTTGCAAACGGTGCTGCAGAAGCTGCGTGTCTCGTTGCCGGTAGCTAGGTGAGTAAGAGCGTCTGCCAGGTCGTAAAACTTGCACCGGTCGAACAGCTCTGGAGGCATGTTGTTCTTGAGCCACAGAACCTTGGGGATCTCCATCTCAATGCTCATCTTGCCGCCAACGTACTTGAGCAGCTTGTGGCCGGTAGCGTTGATCTTGTCCGTCTCCTCAACTGGGCGGTGGTCAAGCCACAGGATGACGTTGCGATCGTTGCCGTCATTGTCGAATTTGGGACCAGTGACGGGAATGGGCTCGTCCGTATCGTTGGCAAAGACGGCCAGAGAGCAAGTGGCGTCAAATCCAATGCCCTTGATTTGGCTGGGGTTGACAAGAGACTCTTGCACGACGCGGCGAACGCATTCGCAGATGCATTTCCAGATGTCTGTTGTAGATTGTTCCTATAGTCGAACAAACATGGACAAGTCAGAATTAAGCGCCAATGCAAGATTTAAAGGAACCAATCGGGGGGCGTTGTGGGCGTGCATACGTAGTAGCCGTTCTCGGGCTGCCAGAGCTTAATGTTCTCCGAGGCCAAAGCCTTGATGTCACCGGTCTCATCAATGATACAGGCTCGGGCAGAGCCGGTACCGACGTCTATGCCGATGTAGTGATCCTGGGGCAGTTGGTGTTAGCTTTGTGGCCTGATTCTCAGTATTCTCGGTCAGATGAGTGGTGTTGAAAGCTTCAGCTCTACCAATTCCGTTGCGTCATAAGGTTGTGCTACTTGGTAGCTCTGTTTATCGGGATGTTGGGCGGGGTGGACTGGATTGGGGAGTTTGTAGCTACCTGAACATTGGGAGGCCTTTCCATGATGCCAGAAATGAATAATTAGCAATGTATTTCTATATGACAAGCAATTGGCGAGAAAGAAGAAAAGGCAATTGGATGTATGGAAGAAGAGGAGGAGGGCGAGTAAGATGAGAAAGAGAAAGTTGAGACTCACTCCATGGCCTTTATGGGCTTATTGTACGCGTACATCGTTGCTTCGGTTCCCTTCCAAGGTTTCCCCGCTGATTCTGGTGGCTCAAATCTATGGATTGAATCTGGACCTTTGGAGCAAGCCACAAACTAGGTCGAATTGGAGGGTGAGACAGAACAAGAAGATGGTGTACAGTATCGTGTCGTATCGTATCGATGAGCAGGCGAGGGGTTTCGGTTCCGGCAAAAAGATTGAAAGGGAGCAACCAAGCCGAGAGAAGATGATTCAGGCGCAAAGCACAACCCCCACCGCCTTGACAAACTGACCCGGACCTAGGGGCGTGTCTCCATGGGCGCCAGATTGGAGAGACGCCCAAGATGCACGAAACTTGCAGCACCTTTTGGAGCCAATTGGCGCGGATCAAATGCAGCATTTGGTGGAAAGGCATCAATCAGATGAGATGGACCCAGCGTAGGCTCCAGCATTTCGCCCATCCCAGCGGATTTTAGGTGCACAGGACCACTAACATGCGCTAACGCTTTCCCCATTGCCCCGCTGGAGGACCCTATTTGCCCCTCAACTCCAGCGCTAGCTAACACGGAACGACTTGCTCAGCGCATCTCGGAAGTGATCACACATGTTTGTGGTGATGACGGGCGATCGAGTTGCCACTGGAGCTCCGGAAATGGATCTGATGAGCACGGCAATGTGAAAGACAAAAAAGAAAAGAAAAAAGTTGAAAAAAATAGGGTCTGGTCCCATTGACATCATTTATGATTTCATAGTGGCAATCCAGGGACCATTTCACTAAAAAGCAAAAAGAAGGAAGAAGAAACACCACTCAAGCCACTCCATAGAATGAAGCAAATGAAACGATACAGAAAAGTTCCAGTGGCCCTGAATTCCAGCATCCACTCTTGAAAATTCTCCCCCGTCAGCAGGCACACCCAAAACCGGAACCTCACGATAGTCTCTTCCCAATATTTTTCTTTCTATCTTCTCAAACTCCCGATCCCTCCATCTTCGACCCCCACCATCCATTTTCTTAACTCGCTGCCTAGCGATCATCACTCGTCCCCTCCGCTTTTCTGGGCCTATCGAGAGCCACGGCTGCACAAGCGTTGCCCAGCCCCTGGTGGCGCTTTCAAGAATAATCCGGGAGAAGGAAAGCAAGGAAATTCTCTTCTCGTAATGTGAAAGGATGCCATCCCACGTTTTGGTGGGCTCCGATTGCGGTAGGCGAGAGGCGAGATATGCAACCAGAACTCGGATCTCGGATATGCTCACGTCCCACGTCTCTCCAACACCATTACCTTATGATGCGGCATTCAGCCGGTTCGTCTTTTGTGGACGCAACCCCTATGCTAGAAAGGCGCCATGTCTCTCCTGGCGTGACACGGAATGGTAGCAACAGCATTTTGACAGACGCCATCATTTGACAAACCTCACGATTGCCTCAAACGACATCAGCCGCACTCATGGGACTCTCCTCTGGCACCGAAGCCCTCCTCATGGCCGCCTCTCTCTCCTTCTTGAACATCATGTCGTTCGGCACACTCATGCTCCTGCTCCTGCTCCGGACCATGGCCAATCCCTCCTGTCCCATCTCTGCCGCCGCAATCGCCTCCTCGTTTGCCGTCTCCGGGTCACCCGCATCCTGACCCGGGTTGGCAATCTGATACTCCAGGCCCTTGAGCAAGCTATAGACGGTGAACGAGAGCAACGCCCCCAAGCACGGCCCCAGCCAGTATATCCAGTGATATCCCCTGAAGCTGCCCGTCACGACCGCCGGGCCGAGCGATCGCACCGGGTTGATGCCCGTGCCGGTGAAGTTTGTGCCGGCCATGTGCGCAATGAAGACGGAAACGCCGATGCCCACGGGAGCGAGGAACGTGGCGCGGTGCTTCTCCACGGCGAGGAAGTACACCGTCAGCACCAGCTGTGCCGTCAGGAACATCTCGATGAAGAGGCCCTGCACGATGCTCGTGCCGCTGCCCAGGCTGTTGGTCACGCTGAGAGGGCCCGGTAGCAGGCCTGATACGGTCGCTGCGGCCGCGATGCCGGCGGCGATTTGCATTGGCAGGATGATGAGGGCCCGGAGTGGCTTCACTGCCCCGACCAGGACGAGTCCTAGCGTGACCTTTTATCATACCCGTCGTCAGCATATATATATCCTTGGAGCCATCTAGGTAAGGCTGAAGGAGGAAGAACAAGGCGATGAAGAAGAAGAAAAGGACAAGTACAATCTTACCGCAGGATTGAACATTCCTCCCGTAACTCGATAAAACACCCACACATTGACCGCCAGCGCCGTCCCAAATGACGACGCAATGTACAGCAGCGTCGACGCATCCAGCTTCCCACCATCCGGGCCATTGTCAAGGGCCGCCTGAGCCCCCATGAAAGAGAGCAACAGGAACATGAAGGTACCGCAAAACTCGCCCAAGCCAATGACCAGGGCCGTCTTGAACCTCTCCGTGAACCTGCGAAGGGGTTTCGCCATTGTGAAAGCGAGAGAAGGTGTTCTCAACTACTCTAAAGTTTCAATATAATTCGTAAAGTAATTTTCGTAGGATGTAAATAACAGTTGATTAGAGTGGTATTCAAATCTCCCTAATCATTCATATCAAATGATTCACAAACTCCCATCTTATATACTCCCTCCCACATACACCATCCACATCGTACACATCATATACATCATACACATCATCACCACCCGCAACCGGCGCCCTCAAAAAGCAAGGTAACTCTTCCCGATGTCTCACAAAAAACGCATGCATGAAATCACACGGACAATCCCACGTCTCCCTCAAAAACCTGAAAAGCAATGACACAATAATACAAGACCGAAATGAAATGAAATTAAAAAAATAAAGGCCCAACGGCCCTCCGTAACCTAAACCTGACACAAAAAACGTAGTGTAACAGTCAAAACTCCTTCGAGTCAAGAATTCATCCTGTGTGATTCAGAACGGCACAGAGCGGCACAAGACAACTGAATCTTGGCTTGCTTGTGCATCGAACCTCGTCGATCGATCAGCGTACTCGCAAAACGAAAGGACAAAAACAAAAAAAAAAATCTAGCAAAACAGTAGGAAGTAGATGATTCTTGAGTTGTTGTAAAGAAGTCCATGATTTCACTTTGTCTCAGTTCAGACATGGACAAAGCGCAAATCTCCACGCAAAAAAACCGCCCGCGTGTATATCAATCAACTCTGCGGGGTGACGTCGAGGGCTTGCTCCAACGGCCATCATCTAAGCCAAGCCAAAACAACTCATCGCCGCCATCAAACATTAACGGATATCAGCGGTCCTCTTCGTGGCTGTAACAGTTTAATATCTAATTTAATTAAACTGATATTGTGGCAAATCAGGCAGAAAATGGCGTGTTTTCCATAGTCGTACGTCGTGGGAACATGTCGTGCCTACACATCGCTGCAACACTCATCCACTCAAGAAACCAAGTCTTTTTCAACTAGTAATATAAAAAAACTCAGGAGCTCAACTCCATTTTCATGCATAGCTTGCTATATGCTTGGCTTTCCCACTAGTTGTTCCCCCCTTCCCCCCCTCACAAGTATAATCACCAAATAGTGCTCCAGTCCCTTTGCTGCCCCATCCATAATTGCAGTTGCTCAAGCAAAAACCCGCGATGCAGCCCGTAGTTTGTTTGTCAAACTACTCAGCCCCCTTCAGTAGCGGCAACATATAAACAGAAAAGAGAATAAATTCAAACTCAGGTTACGTCGTATCATCCGTACATTCATAAATCATCATTCGTGGTCATCGTGTGGCTGGTTCTCGACCAGGATTACTACTGTTAATGTCGCTGCATATGCCTCTCTGATGGCGCACGCCATGCTGTGATCCAAGTCAGTCATCTGTAGATGGATGGATTCAGGGAGATGGGATGATCCATCGGACATACCAAGTCTTGTGGACATCCGCCACTACTGCACTGAGGCCCCAATGAGCGCACCAAGCTCTGGCCAGCACCTCATTGTCTCGAACACCTACTGCATCTACCACAAGTACCTTCTCATCGTCGACGTCCCTATCAACCACGGCATTTGCCGCGTCGGCCGCCGGTGGAGGGCTTGAGGCCGTGCTACTGGGCCCAGAATTCTGGCCGTCTGCTCCATACAGGCCTCCCCAGTTGCGTATCTTGACAATCTCGTCCGCCTTGACGAGCTGGTACACGTAGTCGTAGAACAGGGGGTGTGGCCCTTCTGAACACGGCCACGCTGAGATGAAGCTTACATCGTACATAAGTCGTAAAGGCCAAGAAACGCCATCAATCGCAAACTGCGCCTGGGCATCAAAAAGCCGAGGAATTGCAGTGTTGTTTTCACGACCCGTGGCATTAACTGGCTTAAAGCTCAGCAGTTCCATCCGCACCGCGTCCACCATGTACCTTGCATTATCAAGCTCGGGCAGCTTATACTCGCGCACAGGATATGCATCCGCCCGAGGCCCTAGCGCATCGGACCGTGTACTCATGGTCTCTACGTCCTCGCGGGTCATCCGCTGCTTGGGCTGCCTGGTTCGGATGCGGGCGATCTGAGACCGGCCAAGCTCCGACGTTGGCCTGCCAGGGCCGACCCAACCTGCGACCGAGTGGCATGTAGGGGCCAGAACTTTGCCCACAATGCAGCTTGCCGACCAGTACGTGTGACTATTACGATACTGGAAGCCAACATGCGGGTGCGTATGAGAAAGCAAGGCCAGCTCATTTGTCGCTGGATCTGGGTCCAGGTCGATGAGCGTGTTCATGATGAGGAACGAGAATGTCGGCTATACCTTTGTTAGCAAAGCCGTTGCCCTCTAACCCTCCCCCCTTTTCATTATTTCGCCATCATATCAGGCATGATCACTTACTCCAGGAAGCACAAGTCCGCTAAAGTAGGCAAACGCATCCGAACTTATAGAGTCCAGAGCAAATTCCTCGTCCTTTTGCTGCAGGTTCTCCATTGTTTCGCCAAGATTAGGCCACTTCATGATCTGAGCAAACTTCTTAAGCTGCTTCACTTGGCGCTTTTTCAGCTTATATCGCAGTTTCACTGGAAAACACACCCTTAGCCTTGCTTCACGTAATACACACAAAAGTGCCACATACCTTCGTCGGGCGAATCGCCATACGCATCTACTCGCACATTCTCTCGCCACCGCCTTGCAAGTGCCAGGTTCCATTTGATCGTAGGAGGCATCTGTTGGAGCAATTTCTCCTTGGACCAGTCATCGTGATGCTGCGACTGAATGCGCAGCTCCAGCTCGAGGCTGAGCAGCAGCTGGTGAAAGAATTTGTGATATTGCTCGCGGCTCTCCTCATTGGAGCTGTCGAATATGAAGCGCGTCACAACTTGATTCTTCAGTTCAGTGTAGTCGATCCAGTCAGGGCGCGAGAGCGCCATGATCAAGTCGGCAATCTGCTTATCCAGTGTCTTGTGCGGACTCAGAAGCCTGTCGGGATCTCGTAGGAAGCGTTTGTAGAGAGATCTGTATAGGAGAGCCAAATCATCGTCCTCCAATCCCATTTGCAAGTCTTTCAGTCGCGCAAAGATTTGCTCCAAGCTCACCTCCCGCGGAATGACTCCCGAATCCCTCAGCGGAATCTTGGATGGAATATTGCTCGCGGCGGCAGCCCACTGGTTGAGCGTGATGGTGCCGCCCAGACGACCGTAGAAGAAGGCATAACTAGGTTGCTCTATCGTTTCCCAGGGATATGATGTGTGCCCGCTCGCCTGGATCCTCATTGTCATGAGATGCGACATGGCATCGTGCGGCTTCGCAACATCGGTGCCTCCGCTTCGGGTCTTGGAGCTTGTCACGTAGAGCACATAATGCTGATCTGAGGCGTAAGGGATCGCCTTCCTACGTCCCTTGAAGGTCGGCGCACCGTGTGCAATCAGCTCTTGGGCGACCTTGTGTGGTAGCTCTTCGTGGCCTGAGACCGTCGCCGGAGGCCATCGTGGGTTCCCGCCCCCAAGTGTGGCATGCGCCTCTGAGGCTCTCTTATTCCTGTCGCCAGCAGTCGTAGTGGCGATGTCAACGTCAGTTCCGCTGTCTCGCTTCTTGCCAAAGCTCGACTGAAGTCGTCCCGACAGCGACTCATCGGTTCGCCGCCTCGTTGCCGAGGTTCTGGGCGAGCGCCTGTGAATGTCACTGCCACTCCCGCCGTCGATCGTCCGGCGCCTGCGTGGCAACAGATCACGCTGAGCGATAACAAGACTATTGCTGCCCTCGCTGAGCCTGCGACGATGCTGCTTCTCCTCCGGTTCGTCGTACTGCTGTTGTAGCTGCTGCTGTTGCTGCTGTCCTTGAAGCTGCGGCTGCGGCGGCTGCTGATGAAACTCCTTGTCCCCAAAATCATCCTCCCATTCGGCCTCGGCGCCCTCACGCGCATCTCCGCGCAACAGCAGATCCTGATACTTGCGCACCACTCTCGACCCTCGCTTCATCAAGCTCTCCCCGCGCAGAAGCCCGCCCCAAAACTTGGATTTTTCCTTTTTCTGCTCCATCGCTGCCCGCCCTTTTGCCTCATGCGAAAGTCCACCTGTCCAAACTTCCGCTAAGCCTTTTTTCCCCCCCAATGGCGCTTCTCTTAAGGTGCTGTTTAGCAAAAAAATCTCACGAAAAGTCGGTCAATCTCCCCAGGTTGGTGAGCATGGCCAGCCCAGATCTTTTTCTTTGCTTAGGCTTCCTTTCTTAGCTTTCCCTCGGTAGCGAAATCATGATAGGTTGGACCGTGCTGGGCATACGAAAAACCGTTTCGCGCAGTGAAGTGATGCCCTTGGATCTTGCAGCAAATGCAGTCGCAGCTCAAATACCCGGTGGTTGGGGGAGCGAAGGGAGGAGCGAAAACAGGTGACAATAGAGGCAGATGCTTTTAAGGCAATTGAAATGTCAAACAATGGAAGGGGGGGCAAAAAACCGAGTTGAGGCAGGACGTACATATAACATGCCACAATAGCCGCCCGCGCCTACCGGTGAACCAGCATCTGGCAAAATGAATTCCGAGGCCACGCGATCGTTCTTGTTCACACACTTGCAAAGGATGTTCAATAACGGGGTGCAATTACCGCAGAACAAAGATTGAGACAAAGGAAAAGGGGTTCTTTTCTTTGTGGTAGAAACACCCGCATGCACGCATTTTATTTATTCATCGAGCCCTGTTTCACTACGCGCACAAACAAACATACTGTGCCATGCCCCGCGACAATAGGCCCTCATTCCATTGATTCATCTCAGCATCAAACCAAACCCCGAAATCAAATACGAGTACACAGCTGAGACTCTCCAACCTCTGCATCATCAGTGTAAAAGAGCCATTTTGTCGGGAGCGCAAATGCTAACGGCATAGCCCCCATACTCGTGCCTCTTCGGTACCACACGAACTGCATGATGCATGCTGCTGCACATAAACGCTGCATATGAAATACGGAGTCTTACAAGGAATAGGACAGTGGAAATGCTACCCTGATCACTCTCCTCCTCCACCCCGGCCCTTCCAAGGCCCAATCACCACCGCCATCACAGACCCCAAAGCCACTTCCGGAACGCCGCTGGTCACACGGAGCACAGGCCGGGATACCGCTGAGTCCAGCTCATTCCATCGGCCCAACATGAGCAGCGCAAGTAAGAATCAATAGTAGACATTGCGCCTCGTCTTTTGTACAATATATTTGATATGGATTAGTTAACATCCCGTAGGCCCATCACCACCGCTAAAACAAAATAATACAACATCAATGGAACACTCTCGCCCCCCGCGACAAGATGATATACCAAGTACAGGCAGGCATATACACCATTGACAATGACAATCTGCCCAAGAAATTCTCCAACGCCAGGCTTCGGGTTTCCCCGGCCTCATCGCTGTTATACAAATCAGATTATCCACCATACATATACACTATGTCCTTAAATCAACTCGTCCGTAATCGGCATACCCGCGTCGACATTCTTCATCTTAGCAAAGGCCTTTTGATACTGCAAATAGTATTAGCTTCAATTCAAACCCCTTCTGTTCGATATGCAAGCGTAATATTTCTTACCTGAAGGATGAAATTGACAATGAGCGCAAGCATCATCGCCACGCTAATGATAATTGGCCCAACCATGTTGTCAAAGTCCTTGCCGCTCCTCTCCATAATCATGGTCCGGCGAGACTGCAGGATGCTGTAGCCCCAGATGCCCGCAAATGCTGCAATGGCAATATACGCAATTCCAATCCACTGCGCAATTGCATTGTCTCCAGCAGCCGAGTACAGCGCCAGAGCTAGAGTGCCTTGCAAGATCGCAATATGCTGCCACTTGAGAAACGTTCGCTCGTTGGCCAGCCATACCTTGGGCTCGACCTTGAGCTCTCCCGTGTTCTTGATCCACTGCGAAGGTTCCACTACGCCCTCGGGGAGACGAGCTTGAGCTCGTTTGGCAACGGCGTACTTGGAGAGGGACAGGCCAGGGAGAACGTTTGACAGAGTTCCGTAGCCGGATTGCGCTTGGGAGCTGCCCTCTCCTTCTTCTTCTTGGCCTTGAGGAGGCTGCCTATGTCGTAGAGATCGGGACAAGTACGCCGTGGCATCGGCAGCCATGCGGTCGGCAAGATATGATTTTCCAACAGGTGAGCTTTGAGCTACCTTGTAAGAGCTTGGCACCGTTCCAATGAGACTTCCGACGGCCATGGCGTCATCGGCGCGCTGAGCCCGGCGCTGCTCCTCCTCCTCAAAGGCCTTCTGCGGGTCCTTGCGGATATCAGTTTCGAGATCTCCAAGCCAAAAGGGCAAGTTGTTCACGTAGTCGTCGAACAGAGAGGCAACTCCGTGGACGAACTTGGAGAAGCGAGGAGTTGGGTGCACCAGGTGAGAGCCCATCAGGTCCTCGATCCAGGATGGTCGCTTGCGGTTGCCGTCCTCCTTCAACTTGATCTCCAGCACGGCATAAGGAAATTTGGAAACTTCGCTCTGGTTGATGTTCTGGAATGGGTACTTCATGTTGCTGTTGTCGATATCAGTTCGGTGCCATTCATTGGGGTCTCGGCAGGGTCGGCTCTTGTCCAAGGTGTCCTCGCGGATAAAAGCGAGGTCGGTGTCGATGGAGATGCGAACGCGGTCATCCGCAGGCTTCTGGAACGCAGTGCGGACATAGTTTGCTCTCAGCACTGGTGTCAGCTTCCTCCTCTGTTGGAATTCCTGGACCCTGGCAACGGTCGACTTGAAAGCTTCAATCTGCTCTGGGGTCGCGCCTTGTCTCTCCATCTTTCCTATCGCCTTTTCCGTCGAGTACTCCCCATCGAGGAATTGCTTAATGTACTTGTCCTTGATCGTGAACTTGTGCTCCTCACTCCTGCCGGTGGCATCGGCCGACTTTTGCTCAACAAAGATTTCTGGTTTGGTGCTCAGTTGGCCGTACCATCGCAAGCGTAAAGAAGTCACTTCCGACTGTTGCTCGACCTTTTCGGAGTATACTTCGAACTTGGAGTTGTCGAAGTAGAGGGAGGTGATGGAAGGCGAGTCAGAGCCGTCAAGCTCTTTGGCGGATTGTTCGCTGTAGACGAGGGCGGGGAGGCGACGCAGGATCAGTGTCTTGACTTCCAGGAGGTTGTCAGGATGCACCCAGACTGCCAATTGCGTGTTAGTTAAAACATTTAGAGCTTTTTTATATAGCTGAAAGAAGACAAAATATTGTCAGCAGGTGTGTCACTTACACTTGTGAGCTGTGTATCGCTCGCCGTTGTGCGTCTCCGCCGACGCCTCGAAATCGACCGGCGCCTGATCACCCTCCTCCAATTGCTGTCGAATAGCAAAATACATGACAGACAGCTTATTCAGGAGAGGCGCATAGCCCTGCTCCGAGTTGAAGGGCCGCTGAGCCAAGCTAAGCTGCATCATCGGCCGCACCTTGTAGCGATCGCCCCTCTTCCGGTCATGCTTCTTGACGATCTTGAGGAAGCTGGTATAGTTGATGTTGCTGTACTTCTTCAAGGCCTTGACCTCATTGGTGATCTCGTCGAGCTCCCCCTCGAGCTCCTTGAGCTTCGGGGTAAGCTCTTCGCGGCTGAGGCCAGCTGGCTTGCTGCTACCCTCGGCAGCACCGGCCTCGGCGCCGGACTCGAGAGGGGGGGCTAGCTCCTTGAGCTTCTCGAAAGCAGCCTCGACTCTCTGCTTCAGGGCATCGAAGCGCTCCTGTTGGAACTGGGCGACCTTTTCTAGCTGGACATTGAAGATTTCGTCGCAGAAACGGCTCTCGTCCTCCTCGGTCCACACGGTCTCGTCTTCCTTCTTATCCTCTCGCAGGAGGCTTTTGAGCTTGCCGTAGTCGACGTACTTGTCCTTCCATGGCGGGTATATCGACTCGCGAAGGGTCTTTCCGAAACGCATTTCGTAGATCTGTTATGGAAGATCAATCCCGCCGGCAAACAATTGATCTGAATTGGAATATGTAGTCGTCGATTCGTCGCCTCCCTGATGGGATGGGTCAACGTTGAGTTTTTGCCTGGCCTGGTGCAGCGGTGAAAAGGTCCCAGCTGCTAACAGAGCTGGAATGCAAGACTGGATGACAAACGAAGGAATTGAAAAGGTGAACCAACAAGAGATTGGAGCAGCTACGCAGTTTGCGGGCGAGAGAAAGATGAGAAACAAGGTTTTGCCTCGAATGGTCCAAGGCAAAAAAAAAACTTCGATACAAAAGCGCGTACGAAGCACAGCTCGTCTAGATCCCGCCACACGTGCTTCCAGGCCTTGTCTACGGCGGTCCTTGTCCAGCTGCAAGCTTCACCTAAACATCCACTGTATCCACAGCACTAATCTCATGCCACAGCCCACTAATCTGATGCTACAGACCGCTAGCCTCACTGTCCGGGCACCTAAAGCAGGAAAAGCCGCCAACCCCCACTTGGACTTCGTGCCGTTCCAAGCGCAAAAAAACGAACTTGTACCTACATTTTGACGGGTCTCAGTGGGCTCTTTCAACTTGCACTGCCGTTGCAGGCCTATCAGTGCTCCTTACGCAGCACGTGCGGCCTCTATGCTTGTCTACCGGAAGCAGCTCAAGCTGGAGCTACTGCACCGACTGATGAGATCGGGCAAAATGACGCAGAGCTGCCCCGCAAGTACCTTTGCTTGAACCGATTGGCTCAGAGCGAGAAAAAAATATGGATAGAATGTAAGAGTAGAATCATCAGGGATGGATCGAATAGAGACAATGACAGAATTCAATTGAGCCTGTCGGTAGCAATTGTGCCGAGTAGAATCATCAATTGATAGCGTTAATCAAGCATTGTCTTCTGTATTACTTCGTATAGCAAGCAACATGTGAGAGGAACAGTACGTGCGTTCACTTGATCAACACACAATCAGAAGAGAGCCGAGGCACAGCGAAGACCTGACATAATGTTGTGGTATCATTGCTAGAGATATATATCTGAAAACTAGAAAAAGAAAAAAGAAAAACATATATGCAAGCTACCAACTACATGGCACATATTCAATAAAACACCACGCTTCATAACTCGTTCCACGCCCTTTTACTGCGCTGCAATCTTAGTGAAAATCTCCTGCGCAGTCCGCTTAACAATACCACCCGTCACCGGCAAGTTGGTGCAGGCCTCCAGGTACAAGTCCACCTCACGAGCTGCCATACGGCCTTCGTTAATACCCCAAACGATGAGAGACTGGCCACGACGAGCATCACCGGCAGCAAAGACACCCTCCACGTTGGTGCTGTACTTGCCAGGAGCAGTCTTGACGTTCTTGCGGGCGTCCTTCTCAATCTCGTCTCCGAGGACGCGAGCCTCGGGTCCCAAGAAACCCATGGCCAGCAAGACGAGGTCGGCGGGGAAGAATTGCTCAGAGCCCTCAACCTTCTTCATATCCCAACCGCCACTGGGGTTCTTGGTCCACTCAACACGAACAGTGTTGATACCCTTGACCTTGCCACTGCCATCATCGATAAACTCCTCAGACATGATGCAGTACTCACGAGGATCCTTGCCGTCGTGCTGGCGGACCTCCGTGTGACCGTAGTCGACACGGTAGATACGGGGCCACTGGGGCCAAGGGTTGTCGTCGGCACGCTCATCAGGAGGCTGAGGCAGCAACTCAAAGTTGGTGACGGACTTGGCGCCGTGGCGGACCGAGGTACCAATGCAGTCGTTACCGGTATCACCACCACCGATGACAACAACGTGCTTGCCCTTGGCGGAGATGTAGGAATTGTCGGCAAGCTGAGAGTCGAGGAGAGACTTGGTGTTCTTGTGAAGGAACTCCATGGCAAAGTGGATGCCCTCCAGGTTGCGTCCCTTGATAGGGAGGTCACGAGCAACAGTAGCACCAGTGGCAATGACGACAGCATCGTTGCTGGCCTTGAGATCAGCGAGCGAAGGCTGGCCCTCAGCACCGATGGCTACACCTGTCTTGAACTCGATGCCTTCAGCGGCCATGAAGTCGGTTCGGCGCTTCACAATTCGCTTGTCCAACTTCATGTTGGGGATGCCGTACATCAAGAGACCACCCAAGCGGTCGGCGCGCTCGTACAGGGTCACGCTGTGACCAGCTCGGTTGAGTTGATCAGCAGCAGCCAAACCAGCGGGACCGGATCCGATAATGGCAACCTTCTTGCCGGTGCGGACCTCTGGGACTCGGGGAACCATCCAACCCATCTCGAAACCACGGTCGATGATGGCACACTCAATTGACTTGATACCGACAGGGTCGCTGTTGATGCCCAGAACGCAAGCTCCCTCGCAAGGGGCGGGGCAGACACGACCAGTGAACTCGGGGAAGTTGTTGGTCATGAGCAGACGGTTGAGTGCATCCTTCCACTGGTTCTGGAACACAAGCTCGTTCCACTTAGGGATGATGTTGGAGATAGGGCAGCCGGTATCAGATTGACAGAAGGGGACACCACAGTCCATGCAGCGAGCAGACTGGTACTTGAGCTCGTCCTCATCGAGGCGGGAGCTGATCTCGGCCCAATCCTTGGTTCGGGTAGCGACAGAGCGGTACTTCTCGGTACGACGAGCGTACTTCATGAAGCCCTTTGTCTTGTCGAGGACCAGAGCTCGCTTCTTCTTCTCGGCAGAGCTATCTCCAATAGCCTCCTCCATGTCCTGGAGCTTAGCGGCCTTGTCATCCTTCTTGCCGTGCACACTAGAAATCACGGGAAGGTTGTACTCAGCACGCTTGGCTTCGGCGGCCTTGGCGGCCTCCTCTTCCAGGACGCGCTTGTAATCTGTAGGAAGAACCTTGACGAATCGAGGCAGAGCACGGTTGAAGTCGACAAGGATGCGTGCGGCCCGCTCAGATCCAGTGTAGTGGTGATGATCTTCGATGAGACCGCGAACGTAGGCAATCTCAGCGGGATCCTCAAGAGGACCGTACTCGACCATTTCGGTGTTGAGCTTGGAAATGAAGTCCTTCTTCATGTCGAGCACATATGCGATACCACCAGACATACCGGCAGCAAAGTTACGGCCAGTGCTACCAAGGATAACGATTCGTCCACCAGTCATGTACTCGCATCCGTGGTCACCAACACCCTCGACAACAGCCGTAGCACCAGAGTTACGGACAGCGAATCGCTCAGCAGCGACACCACGGAAGAAGCATGTTCCGGCTGTCGCACCATACAAGCAGACATTGCCGATCAGAATATTCTCTTCGGCCTTGAACACGGCAGAACGAGGAGGGTAGACAATCAGACGACCGCCAGACAAACCCTTGCCGACGTAATCGTTGGAGTCACCCTCCAGTTCGAGAGTGATACCGGGTGCAAGGAAAGCACCGAAAGATTGACCGGCAGATCCCTTGATGTTGACATGAACGGTGTCGAGCGGCAGACCCTCTCCGCCATATCTCTTCGAGATTTGGTACGACAGCGAGGTTCCCATCGCCCGATCAGTGTTGACAATGTCACACTCAATTCGAGAGGGAAGTCCCTTGTCCAGAGTCAACTCAGCCTCAGAAATCAGCTTGTTGTCCAATCGAACGTAGAGCTTGTGGTCCTGCTTGCGGACGTTGAATGTAGCAACGCCAGGTCGGAGTCTGTGGGCAGGGGTCAAGAGCAGAGACAGGTCAATGTTGGCAGTCTTCTTAGTGCGCAAATCGTCTCGCATCTTGAGGACTTCGACACGGCCAACCATCTCGTTAATGGTTCGGAAACCCAGCTTGGCCATGATGGCTCGGAGCTCGTTTGCTACATAGTAGAAGAAGTTGATGACGTGCTCGGGGGTACCAGTAAACTTCTTGCGAAGCTCGGGATCCTGGGTAGCGATACCAACAGGGCAGGTGTTCAGGTGGCATTTGCGCATCATGATGCAGCCCATGGCAATCAGAGGAGCGGTAGCGAAACCCCACTCTTCAGCACCCAGCAGACACGCAATAGCGACATCTCGGCCTGTTCGGAGCTGACCGTCAGTCTGCACCACGACACGGCCACGCAAGTCGTTGAGAACCAAAGTTTGGTGAGTCTCTGCAAGACCCAGCTCCCAAGGGAGACCGGCATACTTGATACCAGTCCATCGGGAAGCACCAGTGCCACCATCGTGTCCAGAGATCAAGATGTGATCAGCCTTGGCCTTGGCCACACCAGAGGCGACAATGCCCACACCGACTTCAGACACAAGCTTGACAGACACGCGAGAACGAGGGCTCGAGCACTTCAAGTCATAGATCAGCTGCTTGAGATCTTCGATGGAGTAAATATCGTGGTGAGGAGGAGGCGAGATGAGACCGACACCAGGGGTAGAGTGTCGAGTACGAGCGATGGACTTGGAGACCTTGTGTCCAGGAAGCTCACCACCCTCACCGGGCTTGGCGCCCTGTGCCATCTTGATCTGGAGTTCATCAGAGTCAGCGAGATAGGCAGACGTGACACCAAATCGTCCAGAAGCGACCTGCTTGATAGCAGAGCGCATCGTGTCTCCGTTAGCCTGGCGCTCTGATCGCTCGGGATCTTCACCACCTTCACCGGTATTGGACTTGCCACCCAATCGGTTCATGGCGACAGCGAGGGTAGAGTGAGACTCCATCGAGATGGAACCGTACGACATGGCACCGGTGCAGAAGCGTCGGACGATGTCAGTCCAAGGTTCGACCTGGTCAATGGGGACTGGGTTGCAGTCGTCAAACTTGAAGTCCAACAGACCACGCAGGGTGCAAGACTTGATCTGCTCGTACTCGCTTCGGGAGTAGGCCTCGTAGGACTTGTCATTCTTGGCGCGAACTGCGTCTTGGAGGTTGGCAATGGCAGTTGGGTCGTTGACGTGAGCCTCGCCACCGTCACGCCAGTGGTATTCACCGGATTCTGGGAGGGCTTTGATGCCAACAGTGTAGCGTGAAGGGAATCCGAGCTCGTGGAAACGGAAAGCGTCTTCGGCGATGAGCTCAAAGGTAAGACCCTGAATACGTGAAGCTGTGCCCCTGAAGCATCTCTCAACCACCGTTTCATCGAGGCCAAGAGCTTCGAAGATCTGGGCACCCTTGTAGGAAGCCAGAGTAGAGATACCCATCTTGCTCATGACCTTCAGGATACCACCATCGCAAGAGTGCTTGTAGTTGCGGATGAGGTCGTCGTCAGACAGCTTCTTCTTGAGAAGGCCCTCTCTGCTGAGCTTGAGGATGCACTCCATGGCAAGGTAAGGATTAATAGCATCTGCACCGTAGCCGAGTAAAACACACATGTGGTGGACCTCACGAGCTTCAGCGGTCTCGACCACCAGGGCGGCCATTGATCGCCACTTGTTGCTGACAAGGTGGTGGTGAACCATACCAGATGCCAACAAAGCAGACACAGCAATACGATCGGCAGAGGTTCCTCGGTCAGACAAGACGATGACACGGTCACGCGCCTCAATAGCCGCCGTAGCCTCCTTGCAAATCTCATCCAGATGCTTCAAGTAACCCTGAACTCCTTCAGACTTGGGGTAAGTCAAGTCAATAGTCTTGACGGTCCACTCAGGATGGATGGATGACATGTTCTTGATAGCGTTGAACTCGGGAATGGACAAAATGGGGCTAGGCAGGAGAAGACGGCCACATTGAGAAGCATCCATCTCCAACAGATTGCCTTGGGGTCCAACATAGCACTCCAATGACATGACAATGGATTCTCTGATGGGGTCAATGGGAGGGTTGGTAACCTGCGCAAAGAGCTGTCGGAAGTATTCGTAGAGGAGTCGTGGGGAGTCGGTCAAGCAGGCCAGAGGAGCGTCATTACCCATGGAACCCAGGGCCTCCTTCTCATCGGCAGCCATGGGGGCAAGAAGCAAGCTGACCTGCTCATGAGTGTAGCCAAAAGAGAGCATCAGTGGATCTTCCTGGAAGCGAGAAGCATCAGGCTTAGGGGCCAGATCAAGCTTAGCCTCCAGGGTCTCCAGAACCTTGGGCATGGTGATCAATTCGCTGTCAAGCCATGAGCGGAAGTCGTATCTGTTTGCAACGGCAGCCTTGAGCTCTGCATCGTCAATGATTCGTCCAGCCTGCGTGTCAACCAGCAGCATCCTACCGGGCTGCAGTCTGCCCTTCTGGACAACAGACTCGGGCTCAACGGGAATGGTACCGACTTCAGAGGCGCAAATGATTCGGTCGTCGTCCATGACATAGAATCGGCAAGGTCGCAGACCGTTTCGGTCCAGGTTGGCACCGCAGTAACGACCATCGGCAAAAGTGAAGAGAGCAGGGCCATCCCAAGGCTCCATCTGGCAAGCAGCCCATTCGTAGAATGCGGCCTTCTTGGGGTCCATTGTGTCGTTGCCCTGCCAAGCTTCGGGAACCATGAGCATGACTGCTTCGGGGAGAGAGAGCACACCATTGATGGTGAGCAGCTCGAGGACGTTGTCAAAGGCGGCCGAATCGGATCCACCATCCTCAACAATGGGGTACATCATCTCCAACTCCTCCTTGAAGATATCAGATTGCATCACACCCTCACGAGCACGCATCCAGTTCTTGTTTCCTCGCAGCGTGTTGATTTCACCGTTGTGGGCAGCCCATCGCAGCGGCTGGGCACGATCCCATGACGGGAATGTGTTTGTGGAGAAACGCGAGTGAACAAGAGCGAAATGAGCCTCGTAATCAGCGTTGACCAGATCGTGATAGTATGAGTACACCTGCACAGGGGCAAGCTGTCCCTTGTAAACAATGTTTTTGTTTGAGAGAGAGCACAGGTAGAACCAGTTGTGAAGGCCAATGGTGTGAGTGGCGCGTTTTCGAAGCACATAGAGCTGTCGCTCAAAGTGTCGCTCGTTGAACTGGGCTGGGTCTGTGACCTCTGGGGCATTGCCAGTACCGTATGCAGAGGCAAGGACAATGAAGGGCTGAGCAATGATGGGCTCGCGGGACTTGGCGGCGGGACCAAGCAAGCTGGAGTCAACGGGAGGCCGTCGCCATCCCAAAACCCGCAATCCCAACGATTCAGCAACATCTTCCAGTTGCCTCTTGGACTCTTCAAAGGTCTCTTCGTCGGGCTTGAAGAACAGGTTTCCTACAGCATACTGACCCAGAGGAGGCAGTTTAATGTTCTCCTCTCGTTCGAAGTTCTTGATAAAGAACTTGTGCGGGATGGATGTCATAACACCAGCACCGTCACCATCTCGGGCGTCGGATCCCACAGCACCACGATGGGTCATGTTGCACAGCAGGTTTCGTGCATCACTGACAATTTTGTGGCTAGGCTTGCCCTTGATATGGCTATGATTTTCGAGTCAGTATCACCATATTATGCAATTGTACGAGCAACTTACCAAGCAAAGCCTACACCACAGGCATCCTTTTCGTAAGAAGGGTCATACAGACCCTGCTTCACGGGCAGGGCACCAGCCCATGAGTCATTGTTGGCCGCCTGATACTCATACGGGTGGTATTCCTCTTTTTCAGCGTCAATTTCAATTTGTCGGTCGTCGAAGTCCTCGAGATAGCCCATGCTAGGCGAGGATCCGTTGATAATTTGTTGGTCTGGTACGATTGAAGGAGAGTCCGTAGGCAAAAGCGTTCGCAATTTGGCAGAAGCTATGCCGCGGCTATCGAATCGTAGCTATAGTGACGACAGAAGATTATATCTGCGCTCAACACAGACCTAGATAAGGAATTCAGTCAATATCTGGATGATCTGCACAAGCTATCGGCGGGGATGAAGAAAGAAACTGAGAGATGACCGCGTAATAGAAGAAGCGAAAAATAAGCTTGTGCGTGCGGGGAAATTAGGGATGGAAAGAATATCAGACGAGACGAGTTGGAAGGTCCAAGATAGTGACAGACCATCTCCGCCGCTGCCGAACTGTCATCACTCGATGAGGTGCACACCAGCCAGAAAAGACCAGACCAGACGGGAAGCTTGTCGCACGAGGCAGGGCTGCAAACGCTGAGGCGAGAGCCGGTAACAGCGGGTGGGGGCCCTAGCTGGATGCTGCAGGGGGGGCTTGTCTCACTGTGACTTAGCACTCGCAGCCCTAAGCCCCAGCGGATGGCCCTCCATTGCCAATTCCAATTTTTAAGCGTTTGCGCGCCCAACAGCATGTGAGACGATGACGCTCGTGGTCGGGAATTTCCCCCACGATGCCCCTCATGCCCACAAAAACAGGCCATTTGCGTCCGCTTGGCGCCCGAGTCTTTGGCCGGTCTAAGAGCCCTTGCACTCGACAGCAATTATTGCTGCACGTCGCCGTCATCGGCAGAGAGAGGCGAATTGGCACGGCTGGTGACAATATTGCAGTTCCCCCTTCCTTTTGTGCTTTGAGCGTACAAGAAAAGAGTATTGCATAATATTGCACTTTGCGGCATCATACGGAGCACATATTCGCCAGGCTTAAACTCAGCCATGAGAGAGTTTCAAGCGCGGGGAAAGGCGAGAGCTGGACGAGCGTAACAAGAGCCAACGGACGAGAGCATATTTGCCCCCTCAAATTGCCTCAGATCGTCCAAACTCCCATTCCACAGCTTTTTTTCTCCTCTCTTCGGCAGTCGTGGCCTTCGATCTCAATTGAGTTCAAGCAGCGCCTATCATCGTGGGAGGTGGCAAGTTGGTTATGAGCTATCCGCGGAAGCCGCCAGAATCCTGATAACCTCGGCGACTTTTCGATTCCCCCATCTCGAAAATAGAGTTGGCACCGGCAGACATCCATATGAATCCCGTGTCTTTCTGGCTTTTCGCACGCACTTGCTTTTGGGGTAAGGAGGCTAAGGGACGGGAATTGGGGACAGGTCGAAATCATTTTGCGGGAGAAGGGGAGTGAGAACCGTCAGCTTCGAATGACTTACAGGCTTATGATGTTCTTTTGGTATCAAGGAGGCGCTTTGCGCTCTGGTATATGAACAAGAAGCCACGAAGGGGAGTAGCAAGAGGGAGTAAAAGTAAAAAGAGGGAGAAAAAGTGAAGCAGAGCTGGAGGGGGAGAGAGGGCAGAGGACAGCTTTTATTATAGAGACGGAGGCGCCCGTCCGTCTCCAGTTGCCCGGCGTGCCCCCATCAGAGAGCATCTCTTCAAGCGCAGGTCTCTGCCAAGCCATGGATCTCTCAAGAAAGTGGTCCGAGCAGAGAGTGTCGGCCACGAAAAGAAAAAAAAGTCCACTGGCTCGCAACTTTACCAGGATACTGGTCTAAAGTTGCAACCGACAGTGGGGGGCGTTGAGCATGGCGCAACACCAAACGCCTGAAATGCGGCGCTCTGACTGGTGCAACGCCTCCAGGCTAGAGACGAACTCCCAGGCTTTTCCTGCGGACCGATCTGCCCCTCCGTTGATGGCCCCAGCCAGAAGCACATGTCAGAAAACACCGCAAGCTCCGGGGGGTGTGCCAATGGCAATTTCCGTATATGTTTCGTCGAATCTCAACTTACAAAGTATGGGGACGCGGGATGGGGGGTTTCATTCGTCGTCGTACATGTGCGGCGCCGATGCGCGGAGGCAAAGGCCCTGTCCAGCCTGCAATTCTCGTCTCACTGATGTCAGTTCAAGCTGTCCTGAAGGGGAAGACGCCGCACTAGTCTCGGGGTCCTGACATGGGCGCTGCCTGGATGAGGTCGTACTTTTCCATACTAGACCAGTAGTTCCAGCGCAGGCATGGAGGTTTGTACGAGTGTTGCCGTGTTGGTTGACGAAGCACGCATCTGATGGATCTCCGGCAAGGCACGTCATCCCTCCCACCTCTGCAAGAGGGAGATGACCCTCGGTTGTAGCAGCGAGTCAATTGCTCATCATCTGTTTCATTTCTCAGACCCGGTCCTCTCCGACCAAAAGGCGTGTAGTCGGAATTAGATGAAGCTCTCGCGGGTCTGTGCCAGAGCGCTGTACGTAATGGGCCTCAGGCAACATCGCTGACTTATCCAGACTTTCCCAATTAGGCTATCGATTACCCTCAAAAACAATATTATTACCCCCATAAAACTTTCCCATTACCCCCAGGAAACTCGCAGCTGTATTCACATTACCCTCATATTACCTGCAAGAAACTGAAAATTTTCGTCAATTTTCGTCCAGCGGAGCGCACGGCGTTGAGGACAACATGGCCGCATGGATGGCAATTTCCGTCAGTTCTCTAGCCGGTAATGGCTGCGAGCAACAATTCAGCTATGCCAAGGCAGCTTTCCAATTCCGTCGCTTCTTCTTGCAACCGCCGGCCTTGTCCACCTCATGCAGATGCCCCTCCTTTATTTTCGCCTCATCGCCTGCTGTCACAGTAATAGGCTACGACTAATTCCCAGCCCTCTGGTTGGCTCCGGGCGGCTGACGCTCATCTCAGCCTATCTCGATGACTAGAGACAGGCTTATCCAGTCGTCGAGAGAAATTCGGTTTGCAACACGCTTTGTGTAAGAGAAATCTGGGAGCTAATAATGCCCGAATGCGGCAGGGTATCCCATCAAACCCCACAGCATCTCTGCTATTGTGCAAGGATTATCCCTACACACCAGGTAGGCCCTGCGACCGATGCACACGAGGATCTGTGGCTGACGGCTTGGAGCTTAGCATAGCTGCCAATCAAGACCAGCCTTTTCCAAATCCTGACCCCTGCGTGGCCGATGTCGCGCTCAAGCTTCGACGCCAGCGAGGCATGCTCTTGAAGGACGGGGGACCCTAAAATGCCACCAAGCCGTTTGGCGTCTGGAGAGCCGGAGCCAAGGTGACAGAGAAATCGAATTCAGCGCCGTTTTGTTTTATCCAAAAGGCGCCATTGCGAGACTACTGTGACAAGGAACAATGAGATACAGCCGTACACAATCTCGGAGACACGGCAGCCCTCGCGACCTGGCACATGGGCGACCAGCCTGTGTTGCTTCTCCTCGTCATAGCCACACGTGCCATGGCCACTCACTGTTGCTCGACATGCCTAAACAGAAAGGTCGGTTGCAGTGTCCAGCTGCAAGATGGACAAGATGAGGATGCAGAACCGGGGTTGGGCATGCGCGGACGATGCAGACAGCAGCCGGGGGTGCTGGGCCGCAGATTGCTTTTATGGATTTTGCCCGCGCCAGCGGCGCCATGCTTGTAGTATTCACAGCGACGAGACCAAACGGGAGAGCACCCATCTCGAACAAGACTCGTTCTAGGAAACCTCTTCGGCCAATAACGCCCAAGGCCCCGACACCCGCAGCATGCACAGAGAGGAGAAACACGATTCTGGTGACCCTACTTTTGCGATGCACCCCCCCTTTGATCCGTTATTATTGCCTGTTTATAAGGGACACAACGTATCCGTACCTCCTCGGCCCATCTGCGCGTGGTGGTACTTCGGCGTTGCTCAGTCAAAAAATCGACATCATAAAACTGGCGCCTGCAGCCAATCAGCATCCCGGCCACTGGCTACTTGTCCTTATCTCAGGCCAACCAAGATTGCCGGCCCGTCGCCCGAACCTTTAACGCTACAGATAGCGGCAGTAAATAGCCTGGGGCTACCTGGTGCTGATACGAGCCATCTCGCCACAAAAGAAGATGGTCTCGTTTTGAGGGTCCTCCATGGTCCATGGTTGCACTCACACAAGGCATGGTGACATCCGAAATGAGGTGATGGCCCTGCTACTTGCACGTACCCGTACAGGGAGGTACACCAAAGATGCTACCAGCGGTGCCCCTACAGAATTCACATAGAAAACTTACGTCTTCATGATGGAGTGTACTACGACTTTCACGCTGTACAGCTCCAAGAAAAGAAAGGGTACAAATACTTTTGAGGAAACACACAGACTAACGGCCACAGGGTGCGCCATCTTTCGCCTCATAGCTACCTACCAGCCCAAACAAATGGGCCGTTTCCATCTGAGGCAATATTTGTTGTATTTCTGGCAATTTGGAACGTCCTAATTTAACCACACCAAAATCCACTCCGTACATGCATTATGCTTCTTTGTCAGGATAAAATGCAACGGCGCCTATTCCTTCCGTTGTCGACTCCTAATTAACCAGGGCCTATTTTCCCGAGCCAGATGGCGGGGCCGGGGGGGTGTGTGGCGTGGCCTTGTTCCAGATCACTGGTGAATGCATCACAGATTGGTGAGGGCCTCGGACCTCGTAGTAGAATCTTATAAATACCAACAGGGAGAAGCCTCTCGGCAGCGACAGCGCTGCGTGAGACGGAGCATCAAGAAGTCAGCTACAACATTACGCCAATGTGATGGATGACTCGACCGAAGTCGGTCTTCACGCTGCTGCTTCACTCGACTTGAAGCTGTTGAACCCTGTCATCAGCTCTTCAACCCTTACAGCCGGGTTGAAATATCTGCCGCTTATAGTTCTGTGCAGCCGTTTACGGAGGACACAAGCAAAGCTCTACGGAGAGGATGACATGTGCCTGAACTCGCTGAGGATGCTGACAAAAGGGGAGTTTGGAGAACCGGCCGGTATTAGGGCATCTTCACTTTCGGACGGATTATTACTCGGCTTTTACTACTTTATATCCATTTATCACATCCTGCTTTTGGTACTATGCCGACGACGTTGCAGACAAACTCCCGATGGTTACAACTAGGGCGCGGCTCAATACGCTGTTGCTCACCGAAGACGGAGCATGAGTACTACCCCCCATGTTGCAGCTTTCCACAGTAGGGAAAATGAGGATGGGGGTACATTGGCATTCCGAAAACTCCCGATATCCACCCAGGCTCTAGTCACTTTGTCTCTCAACGTGCCAAGAAGAATGAACGCACAAAAGACCCTGAATAGCTTTTTATTGTTTGTGCCTCATCGTTCGATTGACATCTGAGTCATCCCAGAAAGCCTCCGATGGATATCCCTTTTTTGGCCTTGCAGCCACAATCCCTGCATGGCTTGAGGGTGGCTGCCCATTGTGGCGAAGACGGTGGATGAGGAGCTACACCAAGCCTTTTGGATGTGGCTATTATAATGTTTACTTTCTGTAGCATTGCTCGTAAATGGTTCATCAAAAAGTGTCAACATTCTAGGGACGGAGCACGGAATAATTTGTGCGTAAATGTGTAGACCGGTAGTGATTTTGGGAATGCCCATTCTTCACCCTGGCCACTGCGTGGAGTTTGAGAGTCGAAACTCGATTTGAAGAAACGCCGTTTATGTACTATTACAGTCATTTATTTACTAGGTAGGTATAATTTAGGCAATAAGTGGATGTGTACACTAGATGTATTTATCCAATTCGTGAACTATTTGCTATTATTCTATTTAGCTAGAGCTCTGTATTACTTCTGATGCGGGATGCTGTATGGCAACATTGGCAACTTGACGTGTAGCCGTAATAAAGGCATTGTTGAGCGCAGTATATGCGAGAAAGTGATTGAGTAGAGAATATCGAGTAGTCTTCGTTGGAGGAGAAACAAGCCACCAAATAAATAAACAACGCTGGAGAATAAACAAGCCACAAAACAAATAAACAAATAAACAAAAAGACATGATCGATTTCGTAGCTTCCGTCGTATTGATCGATCTTTGTGCGTATTTTCCCATGATGCTCCCTGCGATGATCAAGCAAATAGGAAAATGTTTGCATTATTATTCAAAGAAGACCTCTCCTGGACTATGTTTTAATCCGCAGTTAGAACTGAGTGTAAATGTTGATTCATGAGAATAAACTTACCAGATATTTCCAGATCATCGTTATTGTCGCTTCCGGTAAAGTAGTGATATCAAAAACGAATTCACCAGCTTCAAACAAGTTAGCTATTATAGTTCCAAACGAAAGCAACAATATAGGTGTTGAACAACTTCAAAAAGCAACAGGGTGTTTGGCAAAAATAAAAAAGGCAAGGTAAACATTGCAGAGGCCAGAGACTTACTTTCATATAAATCATCTTTGATCTTTGCATTCGGGCCCTTATACATTTGAATTAGACCAATGACGTACGTTGCATCACGATCATCCTCAAGCTCCTCGAGAATCTCGCTATTCTTCATGCGGTCGGACTTTGGGGCGCACTCCTGGGTCTGCCGATCAAGGTATTCCTCGTATCTTCGCATCAGCGAGTCAGGCAGGGCGGGAGTTTTTGAAGAATCTTCCTCAGGTGTGGAGTCTCGTGAAGAAGAATCTTCCTCAGGTGTGGATTCCCGTGAAGAATATTCTCCAGGTGTAGAGGATCTTGAATCTTCCACAGATGTGGAGGCTCGTGAAGAATATTCCATAGATGTGAAGGGCATCGAAGAATCCTCCATAGGTGTGGAGGGTACTGAATCATCCCCCACAGGGGTAGAGGGTATTGAAGAATAAGAATCTTCCACGGGGGTAGAGGGCATTGAAGAGTAAGAATCTTCCACAGGTGTGGAGGCTCGTGAAATCGCGTCTGCCATGTTGGTCTATGGGATTTGTTGTGGTAAACAAAAAGAAAATCAACAATAGTGGTAATAGCAAAGACCAAGGTGGCGGTTGGAGTATCGATGTTGCTTTGAACGGTTTGAAAGCGAAGAGAAATATAGTAAGAGCTTTGAAGAAGAATGAATCTGGAGAGGAAATTCCGGGGGAATGGGGGATTTATATAGGTAAACAAACAGGAAGAGAAAAAGCAAAACTTAGATCAGGATTGGCAACGTATAAGCCTTGTCCAGAATCATCCACTGATTTCGAGAAGAGGACAGAGAAAAATGTATCTTTGAGCGGACAAGACGATATAAAGTATATTACGAAGTAAAACTGAACCATGGCGGCGATGAGACTTTTGGAGCTACTGTTTGGTAAACAAATAGCGGTATACAAAGCATTGGATGCCCGTATAAACAAGCTCTGCTTTGCCCATGAAGAAGACTCAAAGAGGAGTGGGAGATACATTGTAAGGTTTAACTATCTCCCATGAGAAACTTACACCAGATAACGCTGTTGATTGCAGTGCATCACTGGCTGATATGTCTCTGCGGATCTCGTAGATTGTGTTTATATAAGAGGTTCTGCCCCCGACTTTGCGATAGATAACTTAGACTTTTCACCAATCCATTATTACACCTTACCTACACCTCTCAACAAGGGCTACCGAATTCAAGATTAGGGGACTTCCAATACGGAGAATCAAGTCAACCCTCCTTACGCTGTGTAATAGGCGTCAAGTTCATCCTCATAGGCTGGTTGCCCGGTGATTATCGTGCGCGCCTAACCGTAGACGCCATAAGCGCCGTGTGGGTCTTGGACCAATAACAGCCCCCAGCCCAGTCGTCTTATCAACAAATAACCCACACCTCTTAGACCTCATCATCACAAGCTCTACCATTGACATTGACAGCTTCAGGACCTACGCGGTCATGCTCTCCAATGTTTGCGACACTCCCAGATTTTACGCCGCGAGATGTAAGAATGCCTTTGACTATTAACCATGCTCAAAAGCCACTAGCTGACTCGTGATTTAGTCGCACACTCTGTGGTACTCGTCTTCTAGGAATCCCTTCATCCCCCCAGGCCCTGTCGATAGCCTACATGCAGATCCGAATAATGGCCACCATGGACCGACGCATTCGCGCCAGCGCGGGCAGATGCTGGAGCGAACGCAGCTTGCGCGCCTTGCCGCAGATGAACATAAGATGCAGCGGCGCCGAATGAATGTACAGAACTTTGGCAGCACTTGGCTAAAACCTCCTGGAGTACCTAAGACGTTACATCAGATGCGGGAGGAGAAGCGTGAACAAGAAGAGCACCAAGAAGCTATGCGACGAGAGCAACTTGCTCAGGAGCTGGCCGAAGCCGAGGGTGGTGGCACGATGGATGACGGCATGATGGATGACGTACAGCTCGACGGGGCACAAGATCTGGATGACGAAATCCCAGATGCAGACGACGACGGCTTTGATCCAAGCAGCGACGATAGCGAGGATGATGAAAACGAAGATGAGGAGAATGAAGATGATGATGATGACTCAGAGGCAGCAAGAGCAGCAGAGGCAGATGAAGAAGCTCTACGAGAGGCATTGGAGCATGCCCGAATGAGAATGACGGACGACGCGTTCCGGGAAGCCCTTATCCGCGGCGACCCGGAAGCGGATGGCAGCGTATACGGCAATGATGAAGAATTAGAAGACGATGATCGAGAACAGATACTCGACGAGGATGACTTTGGCTACGATGGGAACCTAGACGATGGCATGGCTGGTAACATGGATACCGACCTCGATGAGGATATTCCCGAGGCTGAGGACGGCGGGTACGAGCACACCGACTCTGAGGCCGATATCAGCAGCATCACCCGAGTTGGAGAGCAACAGAGCTATGAAGACGAAGATGTGGACGTGAATGTGGACGAGGATGAAGAAGGTGAAGGTGATACCACCGACACACACGACCTCAGCTTCATGCCGGCACGCGCTACACCCCTCGCAGCCCCTCCGTCTCCCACGTTGCCACGCCATTCGGGCTTCCGCACGGGTCCTCGCCCAAGCATCGATCTGAGTGCACTGCTGTCGCAGGACGAGAGTAGCATCATGATGATGGAGAGCAGCCCTGCGGTGATGATGAGGAGAAGGCCAGGCCAGAGGAAGTAGGTGTTTTTTGGTGTGGTGTGGAGTGGAGAGGAAACATAGCTTAGATACCCCCCGTTTTTTAGACCCCTTTCTCAAGGACGAAATAGATGAAGCACCAGCCTGTATACGAAGACTGGCGGCATAATGCCTTTGATATCACATAGAGAGAATGCAAATGGTTGAAACAGTGTGTTCGTTGATAAGAGGACAGATCAAGATGTGAAGAAGAATAACAGCTAGTAGTAAGCCTGGTAGTGATATTAAAACATTTATATAAATAGCCTTAGCCTGTATCAAGAGTAAAAACAAAACAACCACTCGCTTTTATTTCACAGCCAAAGACAAGCTCCTCTTCCTCTTTTTCCCCCTGATTAGGCAACCCATGTATCCATCTAGGGGGAGAAAATGAGGTAACTGAGGAACAATAAACACCCAAAACGCCAGCCCAAGATGCATCTTGTACAAATACTTTCGGCCGAAAGAGAAGAAGCGAAAGCGCGTATGGTTTCCGCCGCAGCCACCAGCCAAGAATCATCGGTCGTTATAGCAAAGAGAGAACTCAAACAAGTCCGAAACAGCAAAAAGCCGGATGATGAAGGAATATACATCGTAACGAACAGAAAGAAAAGATCAACATCATTCTATCGTATCTCTTCGTGAAAGGCCAGTGAAAAAGATAATACGTCAAGATGTCTTCCGGGTGGGTTCGTTTAGAACAGCCAGACGTATATGAAGAGCATGGCGACGGCGAAGAAGAAGAGCAGCCACCACTTCCAGCTGACGCCGCTGCGCTGGGCCATGATGAGCATGCGGTTCATGGTGCCGCGGAGGCGCAGGCGCGTCGAGTCAAAAGTGTCGTTCATCTTCTCGGCGAGGGCGGTGGATTCGCGGATTTCGTCGCCGATGGCAGCCGTCATCTATATTTGCGCGCGCCCCAAGTTAGCCTTGACCATTGTGTATCCCCTGTTTGTCTCCCTTCCCTTTCGCGACGAGGTAAGGGGGTATGCGAAGGATGCGCCGAACTTACGTCTTTGAGGACCCTGACTTTGCCCAGAATGCCCGAAACCTGCTCGTCGTTTTGGCTCTCCAGTTCGTTCAGCACCGCGTCGCTGTACTGCCCCTTCTTGTTGGGCGTCGCAGTTCGGTACGAGTTCGAGGGCGACCCGGCGTCGCCGTAGCCATTGCCCATTGAAGGAGAGTATCCTCCATTGCCGCTGTAGCCGTAACCTCCTCCATAGCCGGCGTTGGGCGAGGGAGACGGACTGGGTCTCGTTCGCTGTGACTGATCGCCGCCGTTGTATCCCGCAAAGAGCATGCTGCGGGAGTCGCGCTGGTGAAGTGACGAGGCTCCGAATCTATATTTCGGTTGAAGAACGGTTAGCCGTGTGCTCTGACATCGCGGATTGCCTCCTAGAGGGGCGGCGCGATGGGGGAATCGTCGAGCGCGCGCATCGTCGAATGTTGCCTCTGCGGCTGGAATAGTCGAATAGGGTAGGTTGAATCTGAGGTCACTCACCTTTGCGACATGATGAGAATGGAATAAGCAAGAACCACACAATAAAAAACAAAGAAGCCGACGAATTAAAAGGGGTGTTGTATGAAGAGAACGAAGAAGACGTTTTAATGTTGAGAAGAAAATGCCCCTTGGAGGAAGTTGGAATATTCCATGCAGCAGTTTTATGGCTTAGGTGGTCTTGACCATAATCTGTTAAGAGTGGCGTTAGCAACTTTTTTGGAGGTTAGGGGGAGTACGTACCCAGCCATTGTGGCGGCTAAAGCCAACCAGCGCTGCTGTGGCTTGTCTTGGACGGGGATCATTGTGCAAAATAATAGGTCTTCCGATGGATGATCTAAATTCCGATACACAGCAGTGACTAGATCTCTACGAAGCATCTGCTTGTCTGTAGGCTGTACTCTTTGTATAAGATAGCAAACCCAGGTCTACATACAGGTGCTCAGCTGCATCTGTCCAGGATATGCGTGACCCCAGCAACGAACGGTGAAGCTTAACCACTGGTGGGCCATTCACTCAGTGTGGGGAATGGCGGGACACAGCAAGGCTCCAAGAACACGATGCGGGCAGCCAGTACGTGTACGGCCTCAATGGCGGCGTGTGCAATTTTCAACGTCTCTGTTCTTCCCCCAACACAGGGTGGCAACTAACGCCTAGCTAAATAGCAAACAGAGAACCTTTTTGTCGTTACATGACCCATCGGCTAAGATACTGGGATCTCCCTCGATAGATGCCCAGCTCCCCTCCTAGTCACCCGAGCTTTTAACCTTGGTGAACCCATAAACATTAACATCATAGACTTGTTAGTCATCCAATGGCATCGGAAGCCAAAGGGGCGCAATTGCTTAACCGTCCATCTCGGTGTCCTCATGGGCAGGCTGGAAGTCCTCGTCATCCTCATCCTCGTCGTCGTCCTCCATGGGGGTCTGCTCAGCGGCCCTGGCGTAGTCAATCTGGGCACCACGAGTGCGGCGTCCGCCCTCGACAATGTTGTTCAGGTCAATTTCTTCCAAACCATCCTCTTCTGCTCAAACTGGTTAGATGGCTCATAGCTCTGTTGGGGGAATAGTAGCTGGTGATGCAAATTTACCTGGCTCAGCATTCTATCGTGAACGTTGTTAGCTACTTGGCACTGCGGATGGACACTATATGGACGTGGATGGCATATGAACTTACCTCATCCTCATCATCATCGTCATCGTCGTCCTCATCGTCATCCTCATCCATGGCGGTGTCGTGAGGAACATCGTCCTGAACGGCCTTTCCCTTGCCCTTGCTCTCAGCAAAGGAATCCTCGCCGTGGGGGTTGGTGACTCCGTCAGACATTTTGGGTGCAGGTAAGTACGCGAAAAGTGGTTTGTTAAGATGGAAGATTGGGAAATGACCAAGGGATGAAGAGCTCCTGAGAAGAGTGAACGGTCAGTGTTTTGGTAAGGTATAAGTAGGGCGGGCGAGCTCGAGGTGGATCGGGTAGTGCTTCGAGCTCTTTTAACATGGAGGCAACTCACCAATTGAAAGACGCAGGTTGGGTGCGCAACAACACGTCTAGTCCACTTAGGGATTAGCGCATATCGAGATTTGTGTCTAGAAGTCACGTGGTCTCATCTCAAGATCGGGAGACAAGGGACAGGCAACAAGGGAGATGGATGGATAATTGCTGTTGGATCGCTTAGGCATAAACCAGAGTGCAATGCAATTACCGGTTAGACGTGTAAATGGATCAATGGGCAGGAAATAGCACTCGTATTGAATTAGGGTATTATATATCAACAGAAAAGCATTATGGTCATGTACCTGGATGGTGGTGAGAGGACAGGGATCACCAAGATGACTGCAACAGCCAGCCCTTGCCAGCGACCGTCCCATCACGGAAGCGTATATTCATATTGATGTATATGTTCAATTGTGGGCTTTATTTCTCGCCGCCTCCTCCGCTCACTGCTAGGAACACTATAATGGCAATCACCCACCAGTATCTGTGTGCAGTTAGTACCATAAGCTATTCTGGGGATGCAAGGCGCAACGTACTTCTGAAGGGGCGTCTTCTCAACCTCCTCAACCTTCTTCCCCTCTGGTGATAGTACAATTGGCTTGTTCAGCTCTGGCTGCTTGCCCTTGAGCACCGGTAGCACCACCGCTTGCGGGCCAAAGTCTCTCGTCTGACCCGCATCAATCCTTACGCCCTTGAGAGCAGCACTGAGAAGCTCTCCCTTTTCATCGACTGAGAGTATCAAATTGGGCGAGTAGCCCTTGCCAAAGTTGTCCACCGAGGCAACAGTTGTGCCAGATATCCACCGCGCAGACTTGGCGTCGTACAACCCGACGCGGACTAGCTGTGTAGACTCCGGGATTTCAGGAGCTTCGTAGGAGATGATGGAGGAAGACCCGCTGATGCTAGGATCGTATGCCACTTCGGCGAGGAGGCTGGGCGACTCGGAGTTTTCGACGGGCTGGACATAGATTTGCGCCGTGTGGAAATCGGCCTGAACCAGAGCTGCGGCACACAGGGCCGAGAGGAGGGCAATGACGCGCATAGTGCCCACACAAGGCTGAGCCTGTCCTTTTGCGGGAGACTTGCAGAGAAGCTGTTGAAGGCGGTGTTGCGTTCGGCTCAGTACGAGTTCAAGCAACTGTCGTTACCTGGCCTTGATTGCGATAAGGCAAGCAATGGTGGAGCATTGCAAGGTACCTGCTGGTGCTGCTAAAGCTCTGTGCCGAATACGTACTTTGGGGCGGTGGGTTTCGGCAGCACGTGCTGGGGCCCCAACAATGGGGGACGTCATACAGGCACCGCATCTCAAACCTCAAACACAGATTCCATCTCACTTACCTTGTATGGATAAGGATGCGTTTAATTTCTGTCACATTTTGTTTATATTCTACTAGCTGCGAATATTCAAAATAAGGCAACTCATTTAGAGAAAAAAGGCAACCGTCCAAAGCAAACCCCCTCCGTGTTCCTAGCTAAAATGGTGCGCATGCAGACGTCCTAAGCTTTGCAGGGCTGGTTGACAGCTTCATCGCCAGTTTACCATCACGATTTGCTCCAACATCCTGCCAATCCGCCAACGGGGGGCGGCCAACATCCCGTGTCTGCAGGCTTCTAAACCGGGGCTACTTGTTTAAATCCTGATCATGAGGCAAAAGGGTCGCGGACATTCTTCTCGTCATCCTGCCAAGTGGCGTGGCTGCATGCACACACCATCTCAGCTGGACTAGGCGGCTGTATCCATGGCGAATATGGCTTAACCAAGAACCAATAGTGCGCGTGAAATGACGTGCCAACATCACCACCGCCGTCGCACCATGTGAGCGAAGTCGTTTTACTGGTTATCAGTCGGCGCCCCAAGGATTCCTTTCAAATGTGTCCCGCAGACATGGAAGGTTGCCTTTTTTCCAAAAGGCAGACTTGAGTCGTCTGTTAAGCATTTATCCCGGGAGAGCCTGTTGGCATCTAAAGCACCAACAAAGCAAACCCGATCAGTCAATGATTTCTAACCAGGCCAACATGTCTCACCGAAGTGGAACACCCTCTTGCCACAGTAAGTACCGCCGAGATGGTCCTTTGTCAGACAAGCGTGGCCTTTTGGAAGAAACCCCCTGCAAACCGAAATCTTCCGCTTGGCATGAAGCTGCCTTGTGACCGGCAAGTGTCGGTAAGCGTTGGTAGACTTGGAGCCAACGCGCAGAAAGGCCCTCTTTGGAGTAATTGATGTGAGCGCTCTGATTACGCATTAGGTTATACCACTCTTATGGCGTGGGATGAAAGGCCAAACGCCTAGTTTCCGTGCAAACCATGGAAAGCAAGAGTTCTACTAATGTAGTACATTCGTGTATGAAGATGTATTGATGTTGATGCTACTGGAATGAACACACTCTCATGAGTTCTTTTGAGAGCTGATTACGCAAAATTACAAGAACATGACTGACATATATCCTTAACTAAGTCAAAACAACCAAAAAAGAAGAACCACAGAACTCCTTACGACCACATCCACCATCACTCGCTGCCAGCCTTTCCGAGCCACAGAGCTCAACCGCGATGCGAAGTCGTCATTGCCCACAGTAGTCCAAGGCAAGGCATGCAGAAGCACACACGTCTACGACGGTGGGTAAAACGCGAAGAAAGACTGTGGCCGGGTCTTGGATAACCGCCGCAAATGGAAGGAGAGCGATGAATGTCGTCGTCAAGGTCTGCGACAGATATTTGTCCCTCCACTTTGGCCGGCTGAAAAGACGAAGAACACAACTCCAGTAGATGAAAGTAATCGCCGCTATAAAAAACAAACACAACTCGCAAGAGTATCGTCTATCCTGGAACCAAAACAAGTGCGTCTGATTTCGCACCGCCACGGAATTACAAGTCTATCGTCATCTCAAGATGTCAGAGCGCAGGTTTTGTGAACGGTTGGGGTTGCTTATCCTACTGGATATATCCTCCAACATCCCTTATTTTCAGATCCTTTGCCGAATTGCTCTGGGATGATATTTAACGCCGCCGTCAACCCCCATGCCGCCAGGGTGTTGCATGTAGAATGTCTGCGACTGTCGTGATTTGCCTCCTGCTGTGCCGCGGCGTAGATTTGTGCCGCCCCGACACTTTGGTCATTCTTTGTGGCCGATGGGTAAGAGGTTGCTGTGTCATGCCGTTCCAACATAGGCCTGACGAACGTATTCAAGTATATGGTTATATTTCGAGGCTGAAAATCATTTATTCAAAGATGACAGAAAGTAAGTAGACTGCGCAAAGATTCAGTAGCGCACACTCAACGTCGCGAAATAAGAAAGAATCAGCTAACATGTGTCTTCATGACTGAGCCTCATTACGAAGCAAAAACAGGCAGAAGATTCTTCGGGGGCATCTCAAGAATACCCCTCATTTTCCGCCTACGAGGATCATCGGATCCAACTAGGGGGGAGTGAGGCAATCCCCTTGCCTCCCAGCCCCCGCGCTACGTCTGGTTGCCTTACGCTACCTGAACATTGCATTCTGTACTCTGGGCGCGAACCATGTTGACGAGAGGCTACGGACTTGGTATTAAAGGCGTGCCATCCAACTCATCCCTGAGAGGCTGGTAACGCTAATGTAAGACGAACTCTTTAGGAAATCCGACTCCCTTGCACGCCCCCTCCTCCTATCTCTCCGCCGTCGGGGCTTGTGTTGGCAACGAAAGCCTCTACGTTTCGATACCTGATCCATTTTAAGTCTCTTGTCTATCAACCTCTTACCCTTCTTTTCCCTCCGTTTGTCATATCGACACGTTTTCCTCACACTTCAACGAGCTCTTCTCGAGTTTCGTCTCTCATCCTCATCCCTCTTCCTCACTAATACTTTTGTTTTACATCGACTCCTAACCTTACATATAGCATCTCATCCATCTAACTTGCATATTCCGTCTCATCATTTGTTTTGGAAAGTAGCATAGCCTGCTTTGCCTCTTGTGATCTCTCTCATCAACTTTCTCCTTTCTCCTTTCCCGTAACCTTGCCTTGTCTTTCTTGTTCCATTTCCCAAGTAGCATTCAATCCGGACATCTTGACCAACATCTGCGATGGTCTTTAAACAATGGTTACTGCAGATAAATATTTCTCTTTCAGCATTAGTCCTCCTGCCGGGGAGCCAGCAAACTCATTTTTCCTGGGCTCCGGCAGCGACATTTGCGTAAGTCATCGTCGCCTCATTGCTTGTTTTCATCAAACATGTTGGGCTTATACGTGGATATAGAATTTTGGCCGCCTGGGGGTTAACGGGGATTTCCCTCGGCTTTCTTCACAAGCGATATTTTCTAGAGTGAGTTTTTCTGCAAAATATTCCTATGGCGGGCGATGGAAGGCGGAAATGCAGTGCTTAATCCTCGTTTGCAGGAACCCTCAGCGGACGATACTATATCCGCTGCAAGTGTGGCTACCGTTTGTGATGGTGCTGCAGCCGTCGCTTGCAGATGCGATATTGCTTCTGCCGCTAGCCACAACAGCCGCCATGATTTTCATGGCAGCACAGAGAAGAAATCCAGATCTCGACGATTTGGGGCTTCCCATTCCAGTTCCTGGGCCGCGACGGCTACGGATGCGCCGAGCGCTTTTGCTGCCAGCGGCGCAAAATCGCTGACAAGAGCCCAAGCATTTCCAAATCTTCCTTACAAGGCCCCCAAGGAAGAAACGCAAGGAAAGCAACATCGCGAGTGTGATGCCTACGCCGAGATGGCATTGCAAAAGTCGAAGCGAGGCCAAGAAGCGCCTCTTTTTGACCAGGAGCTTTTAGCCGCCGAAGTCAAAGGCATATATGCTGGACTTGTTATGGTTGAAACTAAATGTATCGAGGTTGACAACGCCCAGTCCCTACCAAATGAACTTCAGGGCACCGACTCTGATGATACACTCATCCCTCAGAACTGGCTGAGATTTGCGCTGAACAACAGCATCGACCTGCCAGCACTAATAGCTCTTCATAGTACTCTGCTTCATGAGCACCACGACTTTTTTCTAGCAAGCCAGCATCCTGCAGCAAGCCCCGCACTACGGCGGCTGGCATCAAAATATGCTATGCCTGCGCGAATGTGGCGGCATGGCATTCACTGCTTTCTTGAACTTCTTCGCCATCGCCTACCTGACTTGATGGAGCACATGCTTACGTTTATCTACCTTGCTTATACTATGATGGCACTCTTGTATGAGACTGTCCCTACGTTTGCAGATACTTGGATATAGTGTCTTGGAGACCTCGGTCGCTATCGAATGGCCATTGAGGATGATGACATTCGGGACAGAGAAATCTGGACCGATGTCTCTAGTTACTGGTATCATATGGCGCCGCGCATATTTCCCACCGCGGGACGCCTGTATCATCATCTCGCTATATTGGCCCGACCAAATGCCATGCAGCAGCTCTTCTATTACCTATATTATTACCAGCAACTATCCCCAACCTGATTAATCAACCAGACACTCGCCCCAAACCCCAGGATTACGGTTACCATCCGCAGCTCGTCGGATCGTACTCGCTTGATTGATGGCGATCGTCCATCACGGATACATGCTGTCGATGCCGCATTTATGTCAACACATGGCTTCTTGTTCAACACAAAGCTCCTCGACATCACCTCTATTTTAAAACCCGCTGATCGCCCTTGACACACGCTGCATCACAGCAATGCCTAGGATATGTACATTATTTTACGTTTACGGAACCATGTGCCATGCGAGCATACGGATACAAAGCCGACCATAGGATCGAACAGCGTCAGGATAGATTCCTGAGCCACGAACACCAGATTCAGCTCACATCCGACGTCTGCGTCGCTTTGCACCCTTGACTACGGCGCGTCGCTCTTATTCATGTCGTATGCAGACGACTTGGAGATACGAATGTTCTACCATATGTTCACATTTTTCTGGTGTTTATATACACCTTTTACATGTTCCCAGGTCAGCTTTACATGGCTTGACAGAAACGTTTTACATGTAGCCAGGACAGCATACGATCAATTGTCCGTTTTTAGACGAACGATTGCCGTGCTCAAAGCCATCAATCCAGACCCAAGCCTGTCAGCATTGTCGAACATTGCTGCCCACAGAATCTCGGCCGCTGCCAGAGGACTTTGCCATGCGAGGTCTTCTATCAACCCAGGAGTAGTTTCCTCCTGGTTGGTTTGATTATGGCACCTCGATGGAAATGAAAAGCCGCTCGAACCAGTTTCAGCGCCCGAAGGACTGCCAGAGCCGACTGCCAAGTTGACTATGATAGTCTCTGGCTGCTTAGGCTTGAGAGTCCAAAATGTTCTCTTGATTCTGGCTGGTTTGATTATGGCCCCTTGATGAAGACGAGTGAATGTTCGAACTTGCTTCAACGTTCAATGTGCGACTGGAGAGATGTTTGTGGATCAACCATCTAAACTCACGCGTCTGCATACCCTCGCCTCGAGTTTCGAATGCCTTCTACCGGCGCTGTCACTGGTGACAACACCCATCGTCGGCTTGCACTCTATGGAGCACCTCGACTGAACAGCTCGAGCTCCTATACCGTGGCGATGCCAGGCCGCCTATCATCAGAACAACGTATCTCATAATACCAACCAAGTGCACCGCATCGACTCTACATATCTTTCCTACGATACCAAACCGCATCACCTTTTTAATACTGTTTTTATTAGCGCGCTATACTCCCACATCGGCCGAACTACATCGAACCGCTTCTTCATACGTACCTTCTTAACCGAATAATAAAATACGGCGATTCAAAGCGACCAATATACGTTTTTGCATAGCGATGCTTGTTCTATTACGGCATTCCTGCGCAGAGATACGCATATAACACAAAGAAATTTTTTTACTTTATTTTATTATACGTTACCTAAAGACCTTATACGTTACCCAAACACCTTATACGTTATCCAAAGACATCTTTGGGAGAGCAAACCTTTGCATAAATGGCGTTTGGGATTACTTTTTTCGACACTTGTTTTATCTGTCAGATGAAGCATACACAGCTTGACTGTAGCTCATCATGTGGCCGGTCTGTTTGTTTTCACTTCAAGAATACGTTCAAAAGTATATAAAAGGCTTTCAAATTGTATATAGTCTTGCATACATAGCCCGTTGAGGCGTCCTGATTGTATTTAGTACTGAGCATGGATAGCGTGTCAATTATTTCTGTTACTTCTTGATTTACTGTTAATTCCCTATGTGAGAGGACATGGTATGAAATACGACGATATTAGGCTTCTATGTTCATCCATTTAGTGTACAGATGAACTGTCACCAAAATTTCGGGATATTTGACTCGACTCCCGACGGTAGTAGAACTCGTTTAGGAAGGGTTGGTATGCGCAACATGGTAGTTGAATAAATGTATCTACCTAAAAGTTCTACCTAATCGAATCTTCAAACCCACCACCGATACCCACCGAGGCTAAACAAAAATAACATAGCCATGGCTGGATATGAAATCCATCGAGAGGAAACAGAAGATAACATGTCCATTCCTGGATAATGCAATCTACCTTTCCTCAATATCCGGATCCATCAAACGTAACCTGATGACAAGAACGACCACCGGGCCATACAACGACTAAAGCTTATCCACCAAAACACCGACGTTCGTTTTTTTTTCTTTTTTCAACTTTTTAGGCTTCCGTCTCGATCACAAGACAAGGTCTTATATGAGCTATATCCTAGCATTCTGACTCTCTTGCATATGCACAGTCCAGGATGTAACAAGCCGAAATGTAGACATCTGTGACTATAGGCAAAAGTCGAAGGAAAACCGTGGCCGGTTCTCTTACGAGAGCGGCCAAAGGAAGAAGCGTGATAAGCGTTGCAGTGATGATTTGGGGCAGAAATTGGTTCTTCCATCGGGGCTGGCTGAAAAGAGTGAAGACACAGCTCCAGTGAAGACAAGTTAAAAGAGCGACTAAAAGAAGGCATATTTCGCAGGAAGTTAATTGTCCGATGAATTGCGGCAATCGTGTGTGGTCTTGCAACGCCCAGGAATCGCATATCTACTTTTGTTAGACGGATATCATAATTATGTGTGTGTGTAGATGAGGATTCTGTGTTCGTTCTCACAGGATATATCCTCCAACAAGTCCCATTCCCAGGTCTAGGTCCTTCAGGAAATCGAGTCGTGACAATGTTCAGAGCTGTTGTCAATGTTGTTGTGCTCAGTACATGCCAGAGAGTATTTTTATTGCTGGATGAGAGCTGGCCACAGGCGCGCAGCGGGCATGTTGACGAGGAACATTTCCGAATTTGGGTCGTGCTCTGGAAACTTTTCTCCCGCATTCAGGTAATATTGGATTAACCAGTTCCACATTGGTAGCACTACTAGGTATTGACTTGTTGCTTCAAATTGACTTCGCGATTTCCAAGCTTGTCGTGAGATGGTGATCGATGTGCAATGATAGATGAAAGAATGTTTTTGTTATGGGCTGATGATGGGACGAAAACCACCTGTGGAATTGAAATCATGTTGGCACATGCGATTCATGTATATTTCTACCGGACAAGGCAGCTAGAAATGCCCTGAGAAAAGCCCTGCAAAGGGGCCGCGGATCAAATGGGTAGGCAGAGCCTCATTGGGCGAACCCCCCTCTTCATGAGGCCGCAGACGAGGCTCACCGAAAACCTATCAAGACCAACCATGTTCAACCACGAAGCCATAACAAACAGCCGGAATTGCAATGCAACGCAGTCTAGAGGCCTCAGCCTCAAGACTGTTTTCCAATCTGGTTGACCGAAAGCCTCCATCCATCTTACGCGGCAATTTTGAACGACTGATTGGATCCGTATTATATACTCCAAAGAGGCAGACTTCATGCATCTGAACAATAGTGGCCGCCTTACTCCTTCACATGCAAGTATGTGCATAAATGATGTAATGCGTATCCAAATGATAGGCTCAAAGCCCCCTAGAACCCGGATGAGGCAAAAATATAGAGGCGCAGTTTGTGAGTTGTTGGTTTGCCTTGCGAGGTATTGGATGTCCCTGGAATTGGGTACTCTCCTTACAGCCGCCATTGCTCCTTCGTTAGCAAATCCGCAATTAGATGCCTAAATATCCAAGTCCATACTTGAATGGCCGTAATAGCTCTCTCCTTGCTTCGCCCTTGATCCTCGAATTGATTCTAGTTATTACGAGAGAGGAACCAAATAGCCCTCTCCATCCCGTGCCCGGTTCTCCGTTCTCGCCTAGTTGTTTCACTTTCTCACTGCGATTTGTTAATTTCTTTTTCGATAAGACGACGGTCCTGCTATACGCAGAGAGCTGGTCTTTAATTTGAATCCGTTACGCTTCCCCTCATGCTGTCGATATATTTTGCCTCGCCGGTGATCGTTTCCCTCGAGAATAGATCAGTGGCAATACTGCCACCCTCGCAACCGGATAGTGGTTGCCTCTAAGCTGCTTCGATTTGAATGGGGTGGTGGTGGTGGAAGGTGCTGATATCCCCGGCAAGATTGAGACAATGGCTCTTGCAAGCCAACATCTATCTATCAATCCTAATACTCTTGCCGGGGAGCCAGCAGCATCACTTCTCATGGGCCCCCGCAGTGACTTTTGGGTGCGTGGCTTATGGTATTAGAAGAGATATTATACTGATCTTCAGATATAGGATGCTTCTCTCCTGGGGACTCTCAGGGGTTTCGCTCATGTTCATACACAGCCAGTACTTTCTAGAGTAAGCAAGTCTTCTGTCTATAATAATTCTTGGACGTCAAAAGCGACAAACACTTGCCTAACACTTTTTATATATGTAGGAACCCTCGACAAGTTGTCACGTACACTCTGAAAATCTGGCTGCCGTTCGTTATGGCTTTACAGTCATCACTCGCCGAAGCCGTCTTGTTGCTCCCCCTGTCTACCACAACGGCGATGATATATTTGGGTGCAAGCCAAAGTCGGCAAAGCATAGAACTACAAGAGCTTCCTGGCCCTGTCCCAGGGCCACGACGAATGCGTTAGATTGCCCCTTTGAGGTATTAAAGCCACAATCGAATCAATGCTTTGCTCGTTCTGTGTATCGTATACCTGGTTATTTTGAAGTCAATGCAATGCTGGCGTGTCTCCGAGTGCCTTTCCGAGTGTCATTAGCCTTCGTTTACCTTCTGGCCATCACTTTCATAGATACCAATCTAGATGTTTGCCGATGGATCTACTGGAAATCATTTGCCAATCTTTATCATGGATATATGTCTCGGACACATGTTAAAGGCCCAACATCATCAATGCTACATGTACTGAGACAAATCGGTCCCCAGAACCTGCTAGAGGACTGTAGATTACGTGGGGCCATACCAGTACATGCTGGGCTTCATATAGAAAAAAAGATGCCGGGGAAAGTATTGTCTCTTTCATTCTACCCTTTCCTATGCCTATCTCGACCTCTACACCCAGCCTCCCCCATGCCAACCTCTTAATTGCCCTCCTTTTTGGTTTATCTCCCCCTTTACTACTCCATAACTCTCTTTAGCCGACCATCTCTCAAACTATCTCGCTACTTCGCCCCTACCTATACCTCTACGTCGCCTCTACACCCCCCTCTGTCAGTCTCCCCCGACTTCATTCTCTCCTTCCTCCGACTTTTCTTTAAACACGTTTGTTGTGACTGTGAATAGAAGTGAATATCAGCCACTCTATCGAGGCGGATCAAAAACCCGTCCCATGCACAGCCCGTATACCATTGTCATTACTGACAACAATATATTGTATATCTTTTGATCACTTAGGCCGTCCATGAATGAATGTGGAAGCACTGGTATGTAGTCGAGAATGATCTTCCAATGATATGTTTTGGGGGCTTGCTCAACGGCATGAGAAATAACCATATATACCACAGCCGCAATACAGGACGAACCTAGAAGATGCCGAAAGGTATTTCTCATCGGGTGAAGTTCGTCGTTAGTGGGTGTAGCATCTTGCGGACTCGGTTTATGCTCCATCTTAGAACGTTTAATCGGACAACGGCCTTTCTCGGGTCAACAGACGTCTGGATAATCTTCTGTTTACCGGCTGTAAGTTGGCAGAAGCTGTTAGAATTGTGCTATTCTTAAAGTTGTCTTAATAACATAACATGCGCTGTTCTGTGAACAGGTTGAGTTCGAGTAACGTCAATTTGCTTAGAAGAGCGGTCGATTTCCGTTATGAAAGGAGCAGGAGGAGGGGAGATGGGCGCGGGGGGTGCCGCATCAATTTTATATGATAATCCAGCAGTGGGCAGTCAAAAACTAGAGACGTGTGTGAAATCGTTACGCGAACAAAGAGATGGTTCATGAGAACCTTGAAGGCTTATGTGTGACCGGTGACGAGTCCTGGAGATTTCGCCTCAAAAAAATGCTGCATGTGACTTTCAAAGGCGTGTTGATTCGTTCAGCCTGTACAGCCTAAGTACCTTGATGTCTCATGGCCTAGGTGAACAAAGACCTGGAGGCCTTATGTGGCCGACGTTCAGGCCAGGGGATTCTGCCGCCAAGGAAATGCTGCAAGGAAACTCAGCCACAGAAATACCCCAAGTGGCATTCAAGAAAGTGTTCTGTGTAACCTAAGCCGGAAAGTTGCATTTTGTACAACCTAAGTTTTGAACAATGTCTTTGTTCACAAACGCCAAGCCCTGGAGATTTTGAAGTCTTGTTCACAAACGCTAAGCCCTGGAGATTTTACAACAGAGATATGCTGCAATCCTGCAACGAACGAGTTCGACTCTGAACAAAATGCTGCAGGCAACACTCAGAGGCCTGTTGACTCGACAGATCTCTGTGTAACCTCCAATTTCTTTGTTCAAAATGCTCAAGTGCCTCCTCCAATCATCCCATTCTTTCCCCTTACACTTGTGTGATAGATCGCCTTCCAGTGCTAAGAAATTCGATCATTCCATTCGTTTTGTAGCCATATCTTCGCCTGAAAGAACAAACTTCAACAAAACTCACTGCTTCAAGAAGATCAACGGAACTTCCTCTTGATATAACTTTGTCGAGCCATCATGTGGAAATGGCTTTTTGCGGCGCATTGGCTTATTGCCCTCCTGATCTTGTTCTTGGAGGTGCTACAAGAGCCCACTTGGGGCCTAACAGCGACGCTTAGGTATAGTTCATTCGTTTGAGCCTGTAATCTGTACACGATATGCTGACTGTCCTTTGTTTCAAGTATGACGGTCGTCTGGGCTCTCACCGGAGCTCCTCTACTCTTCAACCGGTGCAAACGTCTTCTGAGGTTAGCTGCCCCTTTATACCGCATATGATTCTATTCTACGAAGACTTTATAGGCTTGACTAACTCTTGTTTTAAAATGCTGCAGTGACCCTTTTCCATTTATTACTTGCGGTGTCTTAATCTTGGTCATCGTATATATAATGAAAGTTTTATCACTTGGGAACTCTCCAGTCTTGGCATTTCCAGTGGTCATCTCTACCGTACTTTACGCATGGTACCTCATAGAAACGAGAGCGAACCATGGTGTACAGGGTCAAATTCTGCCCATGTACAGAACGCAGCAAGACTACTAGGTACCTAGTACCTAACGTTAGTAACTACCTACCTACCTAGTACTAGGTAGGTATGTAGGTACTAGGTACCTCCGCTACCAGGAGATAGGTTATTTGTATTTTGGAAACAGATTGACAGACTGAGAGAGGGAGGGGGGATAATAATTTTGTACTTGATAATAGTTAATATGGGTTTGCTGGTTAGAATGAGACAAACATGGGCTAAAGATGGGAATTTCAGAATACACGCATCCAATTGAGATGCTAGATGCAAACTCCTTTGCTATAGTTATATTAGTGCTTTGGCAAGTTATTTCAGAGCAACAATTGAATGTTATTTGTATCGAGCACACGGCTTAAATAGACGATAATTGACTCACCTGGTTATTTTGAACAAGTTTGGGGCAACTTTCGTCTCTTTAAACCTTGTGCTCGATATAAATAACATTAAATTGTGACTCTGAAATAACTTGCAAAAGCACCAATATGACATAAAGAATTGAACCTGTAGTTATGGACTCAGTAGCACTTCCCTTCTTCTCACCCGATGCGGTCATAGCCCTGCCATTGATGTTTTAATTGTCAAATTCTTCGTCTCGAAATGAGCAAATGCCGTATTCCACTAGCATTTGTGAGAGACCCCCTTAAGATCTGAGCTGCAATCTGCATCATCCTTGCCACGTCTCAGTGCGTCTGTTGAGTTGGTTAATGATGTTAAGCACTAACCAATGACGAAAGTAATGGTATTCAAACGAGGAGCAAAAGACCTACCTACTTATACATGCATTTTCGGTACTCGTTGAAAAGTTGACGAAGACCACCTGGATGTTAGGTAGTTTATACATTTATCAATAACGAAACAGATTGAAGCGCAAACAATGACGACCAAATGAAAACTCCAAAGGATCTTAATGAGGTCCCCTTCAATGAGATTCGCCACTTGCGCAACAGCGATGATTGTTATAAATACGACTGGAAGCAAATATTTGTCCGCCCATCGGGGTTGTCCAAAAAGTTCAACCATTGCTTTCCAGTACATCAAGTCGAATATGCACGCGAAAATAAGCCAGTACTCGTAGCTAGTTAGGCCGCCCATGAATTCATGTGAATGCTTTTGGGCTTGCTCAGTGGGCACAGAATTGGCTATAGAAGTGACCATGTGGAACCCAATTGCGGACATGTAGGAAGATACGAGATATTCACCCGCAGATGTAGTTGAGTGAAGTCGGTTGTCGCTGGTCGTAGCGCCTTGGGTACTTGATTCATACTCCATGCTGGGTATTCAACGTTCCAAGGGTGATCAATCGTCTCTCTTGGGTTGTTTGGTATTCAGAGAGTTTTTCCAGCACAAATATTGCTAGACTTGTGCTCTTTATAAGTATACCTTAATAGCACAGCAGGTGTAGTGTCGTGAACAACTCTGGATGGGGCGAGCTTGTTGAGAAAGCTGTCGAAATCTTTGGCGAAAGAAACAGGGAGGAAGCATGCTTTATATATAGGAATTCAAGGGCGAGTAATAAATAAAAGAAAAAGAACACATTTACCATGCTGGTGCGTGAACAAAGGGATGTCTATGAGAACCTTGAGGTCTTGTGTCATCGATGCCAAGCCCAGGAGACTTTCTGAACAAAGAAAATGCTACAATTGTGCACCAAAAATAACTCAGTGGCAAAGAAATGTTGCAGGTGACGTTCAAAGGCGTGCTGATTTGTGAATTCTCTAGGCAACTTACATCTCAGGGAGGGGCATGAACAAAGACGCTGAAACCTTGTATCACTGATACGAAGCCATGGAGACTTTACAACAAAGAAACTTAGCAACGCTTTAGGCAGCACTCAACGGCGTGTTGACTCGTGATTTATCCGTGTAGCCACCATTTATTTTTCACTGTAAAATGCTCGGGTGCCTATTCTAATGTGCTCCCTACTCTCCTCCTTCACCCTTCCGTAATAAAGTGCTTCCCAGCATTACTACTTTTAAGTTCATTCTAAAGAAACGTTTACGTCAAGAATAAAGAATACACTACGTATTACACGATCAATTCGACCCGAAAAGCTTGCCCTGATCCCATATCTTCTTAAACTTAATCACAAGTTCGTTTATTCTGTTCGGTAGGCACCCTTGTCTCTCTCTAAGAGAACAAAAGACTTACTTCTTTTATAAGCTTACTCCTCGACTAGTTCAAAAAGCTGCAGTTACGCTCTACAAATATCCATTTCAAGGCTTCTTGCAAGTTAGTGCAGACTCACACTTCAGTGTTGTCTGTATCAAGCACAAGGTCAGCTGGGTACCTAGTAATATTTAATTCATTTATATACATGAGCATGCATTATCCTCATCCTAAATCCACCAAGCCAGCCCGCCCTCCTATCCAACTATGCAAAGTTTAACAAAGGAAATGACGAAAAGAGAAGAAAACAATCATACTCCGTTTGCAAGACCTGTAAGAAATAACGCCAGTTGCCCCCTCTCCCCAATGTTTTTCCCCTTCCATGATCCGAATGATGTGTATGCGAGCAAAACGTATGATAGATAGAGCAGCAGATTGCTTTCCAAGGGGCGGTTGGCCCGCAAGGCAAGCACGTAGTAGTAGGGAGATGGCGATCTGAGATGCTTGGTATTAGGCAAAAAAAGACCAATATGAGATGACGGCTGACGAAAAGAAGAATATGCCAACACGAATAAGGGGTGCTGTGGGAGTAAAAGATGGGTATCATTGATGTATAAGGCCGTTTCTCAGCATCGGCCTGGCTCTCGAGGGAGGTGGTGTAGAAAGTGTCCATTCGACGGCGCCTTCAATGCCTACTGCTGCGCAACATCTTCCTCATTATCGTCATCGTCAATCTCATCGTCCCCGTTCTCGGTCGATCCATCTGATTCGAGCTCGTACCCGGGGGCTCTCTGCACAAGACCTTGATAGTAAGCCACCAGGATTTCCGGGTTCGGCACGATTCTCCAGTCGACTCTGTAGAGAAATTCGAGCTCGAGGAGCCTCAGCTCAGCCACACGCACTCCGCCGACCCGTGCGTAGGTGGTATTGTTCCAAAAAGAGTCAGACAGGCCCTTGGCGGCAACCGTGGCAGCGGTAATGAGGAATCGGTGGACGGTAAGTGTGTTTATGGTGAACTCTTGGTACATGGCGCAGAGTCGGTCAATATAATAGACCATTGCCAGGAGGAGGGGTGGTGTGAGGGTGGCATGTCGAGCAAGGCGATGGAGATAGTCTCTGACCGAGATGCCAGGGGGGGTTCTGCAGGTGAATACCGAGTTAGACACGCACGGACGAATAAGAGAACCCCTAACAGAGTGAGGCATGCAAGCTTACCTAGAGTGAAACCGCGTCAGACCACCGCTTGATATGCGAATGGCGTCATTGGTGGCAATCAACTCTCCCAACATGTGTGCGATCAACTCGACCAGGTGCTCTACTGGACAGAATTCATATTTCTGGGGCAAGATAATGGGAGGTCGTTCTTCGGGCCTGGCTCGTTTCGAAGTCTGGGGAGAAGCGGTCGGCGGAGGGGCCTGAGGGGCGGCGGAGGAGCTCGAAGCCACTGCCGGAGGCGTTGAAGAAGCTTCCGGAGTGACTGAAGCAGTTGTGAGTCGACGCTTGTTCGGTGACAGGGCATTGTAGAGCTGAGCCTGGGCTGGCGAAGGCCTGCTGGCATGCGATTCGTCGTTGAGGCCCATGTTGGTCGTCGTCGTCACGATCATCTTAGTGGTCGTCGTCGTAGGCAGCGCTGAGGGGGACGGGGACGAGGACGAGGAAGCTCGAGAGGGAGATCGAAGATCGCTGTTCGAAGCATCGGTATGGCGGGAGTGGCCAGGAGACAGGGCCGACGAGGAGGCCGAGACTGAAACTGCCACCGACTGCGACGAGAGGCGGCGGCGCAGATACGCCGGCTTGGGGCTTATAGCTGGCACTTGCGAGGGATGAGAGGAGCCAGAATCTTGCGAGGATCTCGAGGCATTTCGGAAGCTGGAGGGAGAGGCGCTGGAGGGGGAGAGAATGGGGGATGTCTTCAACATGGTCTCCTTCGGCGCATCATCGGAGCGCAAGCGTTGGGTTTCCTTGCTTGGATCGGTATGTCTGTTCTGTTTTGTTGTCTTTTACTGTCGTCTTATATTTTGCCTCTTCGCGAGCGAGGTGGAGGAGGCGAGACCGGACAAGCCAATTGCTGAAGTTTGCGAGAGGCGATGGAAAGGACAGGACAGGACAAGAAGAAAAAAGACGCCGGCCGGTTATCAAATGTCCATCAGCCGTCCCAAATCGGAACAGCCGGCGGTAGGCGCTACCTTCTGGCGATGCAGTGAGACAGTATCTCGAAAAACGTGGAACAACCAGATCTTGTCCTTGCTTTGGAGCGAACCCGAAATGCTCACCGAGGACCGGCAAACCACGTTTATCAGAGCCACAAGGTCTAAAATGGTCAGCCAGACAGACCAAGGATTCAATCGGCGGGACGGACGCGAGGAGACGGAGGGGGGTTAGCGGCGTTTATGTTGCGTGGAGGTATCGGTACTTGGTTGGGATGGGGGAAAAGGTGACAGCGTCAGAGATGGGATGAATGCAGAGTCGTCGGTCAGTCAATCTGGTCTGTTGCAGGCTGATTGGTTGATGTATGCTGCTGCTGATGCTTTCTAATTTTCTCTTCGCAGTCGTGTATTATGCTAAGAGGCTGGCTTGATTGCCAAGCAATCGGGAATGCTGCTCGTGGTAGCGGTCGAGGGAGAAGAGAAAAATCCAAACAGCTGGCAGAAAACTGCTGTAAGTGGTGGTACTTGGCTGCGAGGTATTGCCTCTTCAACGCTGCAGTGTGTCCGTTGGTACTTGTACAGCAAATTGAGCAGCAGTGAGACGGATCCCCATCATCAGGAACCTGCACTCTCCGCAGCGCCTTGGCGGGACTCCTTGTACCTGACAATCGCAGCAGTGGTTGGTCAAAGTCCAGGTACAAGCGCCACTCTTCCGTGGCTGGCTTACAGAGACATGGCAGGTAAGTGGCTCATCAGTCAGTGTTTGAGTTGAAACGAGGAGAAGACGAGGCACCAAGAGAGAAAAAACGTTGCCAACAATGTCCCTCTTTTTTTCTTGCTATTTACAAGTCCCAAAGCTAAATAAAGTAAGCCAAGATGGATCATGCAATACCACGAAGGTATTGACCTAATCGGTCATGTCCGCACAACTGAGCCATTGCCAGTAGCATCTTCTGTATCCTGGGGCCAAGACCCTCACAGGTACAAGTACCTCCGACTCCAAGTGGGGCTGGGGGCGCGAAAAAAAAAACCAGAGGACACTCAGTTGCTTTCCGGAAATGGCGTTTTCTCGCCTTGTGCTGTAGTTCTGATAGTGATCGACAAGGCCCTGAAAACAGTGAAGGACTTGGTGTAAGTAAACCCGTGGCAGTAAAAAACCAGGGTCTAGGTATTCGTTGCAGTTACAAATCAGATGTATGTACGAAGTATTGATCATACAATATGCAAAAAGAAAGCCTCTTCTTGACCGTCTCTTTGGCCTGACTCTTGTCCCGTCCCGCTTGGACAAAGTCCACTTGGTCGGAAGGCGCTCCGTTTCATCACAAGTGGACTTGGACCCCATCACGATAACTGCTTGCACATAAAGCTCCGTAACGGAGTACATCTGATCACAATACCCCAGACTGAACCCCAGACCGCGCCGGCAAAGCAAACAAGTGATGAAACCGACACCGAGTTGATGAGTTGTCGTATGCCTGCTGCAGGCGTGGTTCAATGAGCATCCGTTGTTGCGAGCTCGTGGCGAGACGAAGCCCGGTGATTCGCTAGCCGCCTTGGCCCGCGACCAAGACTGGCACTCATTTCAGACATGTCTAACATCAGCCGGAGTTTTCATTTCTGATTTGTGGTAAGTAGCACGAAATACATACTAGCAGGGGGGAAGCTCTTTTGCCCTATTGCTAGACTACGAATTGTTGTGGTTAGTGGTGTGCTGGATACGGCGTTGGAAGCAGCACTTGGACGGGGAACAATGGATGCCACTATCGTGAGGTACGGGGTACAAGAAGCATGACTGAGATGGTGTCTTTCGGAGAAGCACCGCCACTCTGCCGCTGCTATGCAAAATCCTGCGGCGCCACTACGGAGATTGAAGCACATCATTTTCAACCCCCAAACCGCTAACGATGGGGGCTGGCGTCAAAAGGCGAAAAGCGGGAATATTTCGCACAAAAATCTGCCTCTGGGTGAACACGAAATGCGTCAAGAGGACAAATACTCGGACCGTGATGCCGGCTATCGGAGCGGATGATCCGGGGTCCTGGTTGGTGTCTTGCCCAATCAGGCTCAGTGATTTTCCGTCTAGGCTCAGAAGAGGCTGACGGGCCGCACACAGAACATCTGCGAGGCTGGAGGAAGGATTGGTTGTTAACAGAGGATGTTAGTTGGCTGGGCGAGAGATGTCCCGGGGTGGCTTCCATGTCTCATATATAGGAGCTCTTGGCAATGAAGCATTCGGGACGAATGTTGATAACCTGCGAAGGCACTTGAACAGATGCTTGTACTTCTACCTAGAACTAAGACATTGGGTCATTGCCATGTCACTCATGGCCGAAATGACGTAACTTGTTCCTTGCGTCGGCGTACCTTATTTACGGAAGAATACCGATTCAACTAAATGGTTATATAGTCCACGGTATAAAGCGACTCCACGGATCTTGACACCTTAGTCAGTAGCCACGAGCGTTTGACAATATCGGCAACCGCTCCGAAGGTGATCAATCCACAGCGGGTTGTTAGATGGCAAATTCTACCGTGCCAAAGGAAAATGCCCCATCAGACCAAATCTTTCTAGAATTTTTCTCTCGACTTTTTCACGCTTCGCCCTCCGCTTTCTTCATATCCACTAATTGGCCACGATCGATGCTGTTCTCGTCTTTTTGTGGAGACGTTAAAGACGCAGCTTTTACCAGGCGGGGTTGCTTTATTATAAGAGGAAATTTGTTGTTGGTCACGAGTGGTCAGCAAGAGACAAAAGGCTAGCCAAATTATCTTTGACTGATGCATTCCCAAAACTTGCTGTGTTGTTCCAACCATCATCTACCGAGAATCTATTAAGAATGTACCCTCTTTCATCTTTGGAAGAATTGGTGATTTTTTTGTCCATAAAATTGAATGACAATAACCATGAACCGTTTTCCTTGGCTGCACGCACTTTACTTACATCTATACCAGCGTGCGTGGAGTTTGGGTATTATCGAATTCGGATGTGAAAGAAACCCCTTTATTTACTACTAAAAGCATTTACATGAGTAACAAATACCCAATTCTTTCAATATGCTACTGCAGCCAGATTTTTCTAGTATCTGTTGCTACAGCTGTGGTGAATAGCAAAATCGGGGTGCTGAATACCTGGTAGGCAGTTCCAAAGAAATGTCGTGGCTCGTGATACTGAATGCAGTATGGAGTACAAAGCATTGGTACATCCGATAAGATAACGTGCACGTGCCACGGCGTCGGACTTGCTTTGGCGTGACATCTCGTCAGACTGCAAGACACCAAGCCCGTCCATTTACTTTGACTTAATCCATGAATTGATATCGCAAGCTTGTTTACGCATCTGTGTCTCTATTGCTATTACCGTCTTTTCCTTCTGCTCCTCAAGCTCTCCAATTAATTCTTCAATCGGGCGCACCATTGCTACGCCTTTGCTTAATTCCGGTTTCGCTTCAGCTGCTGTTCCTCCGCCTCACGAGGCTGCGCAGCTCCGTCAGCCGCATTTGTCGGAGCTTTTCCGAGTCCCTCCCCTTACAATCGATTGCCTCGTTGTTGCTCTCTATTGTGAATATTGATGCAGTGCTCTGAGCATATAAACCAGCAGGCAATCTTGGCTCGATCCCACTAATCGACAGGGCAAGATCCCAGCACGCTTCCCTCGGCTTTCTCCGCTGTATCCCACCAACACCAAGTACCGTTTGCGTATCCGGCACTCCCATCTCCATGGCGCGCCCCCAAACCTCCCCGATCTTGACTCAGCTGCGCAACGCCAAAACGTGCCCCGAGCAGTCGGCAGCGCTGCGGGCTCTCAAAAACGAAATAGTTGGGCACCACCAGAAGAAGGAGACATGGGTCAGCCAGGGCGTGCTGGAGCCCGTCGTCAGGACGCTGACGTCGGCTCGATCTGCCACCAAGGCGAATGCTACCACCAAGGATGCTAGGCCACAATCAATGGGACAGCGGCCCCTGTCAGACGAAGACAACGTCAGGCTGCAAGCCTTGCAGATCATCACAAGCTTCGCCAAGGGTATGCATTCAAAGCTCTACTGTTCCTTTGTTGTTTCCTGCACCTGGAGGAGTCATGCTGACTTGTGATACTATCATTGCAGGTGGCCCTCCTTTCTTACCGTCCGTTCACGCCTCCCGAGCTCTTCCGGCGATCCTCGCATGCACATCTCCCAATGCCAACGCGCCGCAAATCGTCGTTGCCGCTCTTAAGGCCGTCACTGGCATTGCGAACGCAGCCGCTCTGGCATCTCCGTCATCCCCACTCGATATCCTAGCTCTTGCTGACACGATATTTACATCGCCGCTTCACCTCGAGTCCCTATGTCTCATACTTGCTACGACATCATCGAGTTACTTGCAGCAGACCCAGGTGGAGCTTGCCGCCAGTTTGATATCTCGCATTTGCAGAGATGAACGGCATCAGCAGGCTCTGCTACACTCGGGCGTTTTGGACATGCTCGCTTCACGCTTGGCCAGCTTCGCCGTCAGCCAGGGTCATGTTGTGCCGGGAGCCGAGGCGCAAGCTTATAGCGATGGCCTATATGAGGCCTTCCCCAAAGAAGCTCCCCATGGAACCCAGATTGGCCCCATTCTCGGAGCCCTGGTGGCCATTCTCGGAGATTCAAAGTACAGGGCAATTCGACTTATCAACTCCCCCGCCATTCTCGCGGTCTTCCCTTCCATCGTATTCGAGGCCAACAGCTTGGGTGGCTCCAAAACACCGAACCAGACAGCCATGGACTATTTGTTGCCTCCTCCCTTCTCTGTTACGCGGAGCCCCCCACACTCTCATCACCACTCTTCCGCCAACACACCAGACCACCCAGAATCACGAACTCCCAGCCAAACACCTGGACCCAGATTTGTCTCTCCCGCTGCCCTAGAGTCGAGCTTGGACAGCTCATCCGAGGAAATTGAGAGTCCTTTTATTCCTTGGTTGATTGTGCAAGCCAGGACTCTTAGCGGCTATGGGAGACTCATGGCAGCCACCTTGGTCACATCCCTCTTCAAAGCAGGTTTAGGGCGCAAAGGATGGAGAGAAACTAGCCTTGGCATGCTCATAGTGCCACTGCTCATTGACCTGATTGCCAAGAACGACAAAGATGACGCTGAGTCGCAGACCTCGTTTGATGAAACCCAGCATCTCATCTTAGAAAGGACACCAGCTACGTTGGCCCGCCTCATCACTGATAGCGAACAGCTCCAAAAAGCTGCTTACGACTGTGGTGCTGTCAAGACCTTGACCAAGCTTCTGAGGCGTGCCTATCGGTCTGTATCTATCCTGGAAGCGGCTAAATACTGGTCTCCGCAACCAGATACCGATATGGAGGAAGAAGGTCCTTCAACGTCACAACTAGGCCAGGCTGGTCAAGATCCCCTTCTCTCTCATCGGGTACGGCTCAGGGAATCAACGCTGAAAGCCATCGGGGCTGTCGCTTCTGGGAAGGAAGATTATAGAAAAGCTTTGGTCGATGAGGATTTCATTCCTTATGTGATGGAGTCACTTAATGAGTATCCCAAGCGGCCCAGACAGATTAAGGATCGACTCAAGGACAAGCCCAGCGGAGAACCCGAAGCACAGCCCAGTGTCTCATCAGCATACGGTGCCAATCCATTATCAGTCATCGTCGCGGCCTGCCATGTTATCAGGATGCTTTCGCGATCCATTAGCATACTACGCACGACTTTGGTCGATCACTCCGTCGCCATGCCCGTCTTCAAATTCTTAAAGCACCCAGATATCGATGTCCAGATTGCAGCCACAGCTGCTATTTGCAACCTGGTCTTGGAGGCCAGTCCGGTCCGCGAGGTTTGTCACATCTATCAGAAAAGAAGTATTGCAAAGCTAACAGCCATCAGCTCCTGGCCGAAAACGGTGTCATGAAGATACTTTGCGAGCATGCTCACTCGGACAATCCCGCTCTGCGGCTCAACGCCCTATGGGCCCTAAAGCACTTTGTAATTGCCGTCAGCCCTGACCTGAAGCGATCTTGCTTGGAACAGCTTGAGCCTGAGTGGTTGGTGCAGCTCATTTACGATGACGGCCAAGATTCTGCGGCATATAACACACAGCCCATCCAGTCACCGGATGACGATGTTGATGAAGATATGGATTCGACGCCGTCTGATGAACAGGTGCGGTGGACGTTTGCAGCGAACGGCAACATGCAGAAGCTAGATGCTTCAAGGTCGACCAAGCTGCGTCAGGCTGAAGACAAGCTCGCCAGCATACGTGAATCCGAGCTCAACTCATTCAGGAGATCCCGAAGCGATGAAGTGGCTGTTCAAGAACAAGGCCTAGAGCTCATCAGAAACCTGGTTGGTCTCGGAGTAGGCGCCTCTGCGGAGTCGCCTTATGACACCACCGAGATGATTGACTATCTGTTTAGCACTATTGGACAAGATCGTCTCTTTGATATACTATCTTCAAAGCTACGAGCCAAAGTGCTCCATCCCTTCTCTCGACGGACTGCAACGCCGGGCCAGGAGACTAGACTCATCCACCCGCATGCCAAAATCATCATTCCAGTCATTTATATCCTAGTTCATATAGCTGCCAGCACAAATCAACATCGGCAGCTAGTTGTTAGGCAAACAGACCTGCTCAAGCTCCTCTGTCAACAAATCAGCAACAGAGACAAGGAAGTACGCGTTGCCGTCTGCCACCTAATCATCAACCTAACAGGTCACGATGACGAGGGCGAGGGCGGTGGCGGCGAGGCCTGGTCTATGAGGGCGGCAGAACTAAAGAAACTAGGGTTCTACAACAGGATGGAATTTCTGAAGCATAATGATAGAGACCTTGACGTGCGGGAACGTGCTAGAACCGCGGTTTATCAGCTAGAGAGAGCGATCGCTTACTAGACGAAGCGATGCAACCAGGACTCCAGTTCCGCGGCATCGCAATCCTCCCCTGCTTGTGGAATATCTTCCGGAGGCTACGGGAGGCTGTCAAGCACGGATGACTCCATATCTATGCGCAACAACGTAATCGAGATTAGTTCCGACGATTCAACCGATGTCGAGAGTAAGGATCAAGACGACAACGTAAGCGTCATGGAGGTTGATATCGGAGACGACGCGAGTGAAATTGAGATCGAAATCCCAGATGGTGTAAGCGTGGTCGGGATTAATATTCCAGATGATGCAAGCATAACGGAAGTTGAGAGCCAAGACGAGGATGGACAAGAGAGGCGTCTGAATGGAGGGCAGGATTTTGATGCTGCAGAAAGACGTGAATTAGGCACCGCTTCATCTTCCAATGCTAGGAGAACGGATTTTCTCGTCGTCCTTCGTTTGCCAGGCAGCATTTCATCTTCTTGATTCTTCTTACGGTTAAGGACGTGTGAAACGAAGACGGGATTGGGTGGATAAGGCGGGAGCAGACATGGCATGGTGCGGTCAATATTGTACAGGCTCGAAAAAAACAAAAAGTTGGTTATGGTAGTATGCTTTTCTTTCATTTGCGTTATAGGGGTTCTTTCACATGAATGGGAGGAGCTGGTGGTCAATATTATTACATAGTTAACACAGCGCGAATTTTGACTTGTGTTGGTTTTATGATGCTTCTCGGGGATCTTTGTGATTGCGTGAATGAATGAATATATTACATGTTTCTAGTAATAGCTACTATATCAACATTCATCTAACAGCTGCTACTATATTATATTTGATATCTACTACTATAGCTACTCCGTATAATGGTCTAGCACCAATTATCATTTGCGTTATGAGATGCTGAATGGCAAAATTGAGTTGCTGAATAGGTGTTTCTTTAAAATACATTGAGCCAGCATCTATTTCAACATCATGCTTGTCTCGCGCAATGAGTTATTTGTCAAAAAGATACCCTGCACCCCGTAATCTAAAATCCTCTCACCACTCACACACCCCCTTCCTCCCAACAATCCTCCAATGCAACCATACATACATAGAGAGTAGTATCTGTGCAAAGTTCTTCAAAAATAATAATATCAACAAACCCCCCTTCCACATCCTCCCGTTGGCTCCCCTACCTTAGTCCTACCCTGTTGGTTCGAAAATCTGTCATCTGCACGTCCCGTCACCAACGCCTTATTTCCTCCAGGCAACGACAATTGAGAGGGAAAAAAGGAAATACATACAGAGTACTACTGTAATCTAATATTAATCATTGAAAAATCCTTGATCCTGGAGCCGCTTGTCTTAGACGGTGGCTTCTCGTTCCGGATGCAGGGAGGAGAGACGAGGTTTCGCACTGAAATCTTGGAAATGAATTACGGAGTAGTTCGAGTATAGTACTCAGAGATGCTCTGCTATCGAAACATTGGGGAATTGGTTTATACAACAATGTGACGTGGCGATAGACAGATGACCATCGTCGCCAAGATGGGGAGTGAAACAATTTACTCGGCTATGATAGCATCCGCGATCCCGTAACAAAGACAAGCCCGCAATTCTTGTCTTTCCTTCTTAACACCGTCTGGAGTCGTATACTACTACATCACTTCTACGGGAAGAGACAAGGTCTCACAAAGACGAACTCTCTCATCCAAACAAAGTGGTCCTCCAAACAGCTTTCACACCCGTTCACTTTCACGGGCTAGCGAGGCAAACATGTAGACACATGTTCGCCCAATATCCTTCTACCAGGAGATCATCGGCACAATCTACCTGATGATGTAAAAATAAATAGTCATCTGTATCTGATAACCCATCTACAGTATACCTACGGTAATCATCGATCCAACACCAATCCCACGATAAAAACCCCAGCGCCCATCCGTTGCACAGGTATGCCAGAGCGACTCACCCTGCCGATCAGACCAAAAAAGAAAAGCCCCAAAATGCAAATTGCTTTTTTGCCCGGAGAGACACGATGTGCAACCCAACGCCTCCCCCAAAATTAGATGAAGCAAAAGGGTAGGTTCTTAGTCTGCAACGGCTCATGTGCTCATTCATAGGGCGAAGGGGAAAAGAGAGAGAAAAAGGCAAACATTCCACATTAGCTGTTCACATGTAGGGCTGCAAATAAACGCATGTGGTCAGACATGAATGAGAGACAAAAAAGAGAGGAGGGGGCAAACGATTATCGGAGTTGTTTGTGTCCAATGCTCAGAGACAAGAGACATGAGGGCAGGGAGAATGAATGGCCACCACTTGGCCAAGGCGGTGGGAGGCAGGTTCCAGCCTTTTCTTGTTTCTTGGACATGGACATGAATATGAGCATGAACACACCCCCTCTCGATATCCGCCTTGCTTGTGCTTGTACGAGGCGACAAAGCTGGGGGAGTCGAGATTCCGATAGATAGATAACGGCTGCAGAATAGCTTGTGCTACCTGTGCTCTGCAGCAATAGGCATGATGCCGTGCCAGCCCGGCTGTTCTTACTCGTACTTGCTACAATAACGCTCTCACGAAGCTTAGGAAGCGGACGTATGAGTACGAGTACGGAGTATGCCATGTCTCAGTCTGGTAGCTAGCCAACCAAGGTCTGCCCCGAGATAGTTCTAGCTAGTAGTACTTTCAAGTAGACGAACTGTCTAATGGTTTGCTTTCCAATTGTCGAAGACATTTCCCATGTGTGCCCGCCCGATTGCTGTAGAACAAAGCTCCCCACGGCATTGAGCGCTTCCGACCATGTGCTCTTGAAGGACTCTTGGGAGACGAAATTGGCTTGGCAGTGACACATCGGCGCCTCAACGGCTCTCGCTCGAGCTACCTACCAGGCCAGGACCATCAGGGACCCGAACGAAGGATTCAAATTAAAAGGCGTTTTTTTGGCCAGAACACAAAGAGAGCCAACAAAAAGCCTTGTCAATCCAGCCACTCGCGCCGGGCCCCGAAATGACAAGGCCAATGTAAGGGGGGGTTCGGAGACTTGCAAAAACTCAACTCTGAGCGACACCATTTCTGAGACATGCATAATAAGAGTGGCGGCCTTTGACCAGAATGTCACTGCCCGGTGCGCCGTCAATTCTGTCTGCTCTTTTTTCCCACGTGGATGGGCGAACTGGGCCAAGGGCGGCTAGAGTAGAAGCTCAGTCTCTTTGGCGTCTGGTTTCTTTTTTGAGTTGAGTGGCTCGATGCTTCCAAGGGAAAATGGGCGCCCCGAGCTGAGGTTAGAGTTGCGGCTAGTGTTCACAGATCTGCATTTACCAAGTTCTAGTGATGGGAGGGAGGAATGATGACTGCAGTGATTAATCCACGGCGGAACAAGAACAAGCGCCTTTCTCCGCAGCCATTTCGTCACCCGCAAACATTGAACATGGGAGATGCCCGCTTTGAACTTTTGACAGAAATGCCATCGAGACGATCTGCGGGTCTACGAACCTGCATTGGGACGGACGAAATGCGGAGCGCAGACTTTACTTTGACAAGGCAAGGCTGCCAGTGACGATATAATTGTACCTGTAGGAAGACATGCTCGTGGTAGATTCAACGAGATGCAAAACCTGGCGCCCCTTGAAGAGGCCCGTGCAAGAACATCGTCGCATCATCACATAGACTACAGTCCTCGTACACGTTACTGAACTCGGTGACACCGCTAGCGCTGATCGCGTTGAATACCATAGCCTTGAAGGTCAAGCATAGGCTTCAAACATGGCTCGTACAGTGTTTGGACCTACTATCAAAACGTTTCCAACGACCAACAACAGCAACCCAAGAAGCTTTGGGCACCCGATCCATTATTGGCCAGGGCTCGTCGGAGCGGCAAAGCATCGTGCCACTCGTCAATGCCCATCCACTGTACTGTAGTGCAAAGTTGCCCTTTCGCCAGCACTGACGAAATGGGACACAAACAAAGGCCCCCCCAGCCCCAGCCTCCAGGGCTACGCGAAGAACGTTTTGCTGTTGGTTCCGTCCACCGTACCCAGCGTACTGGTCACCGGATCTGCTGCCCTTTCCCAATCAGCCGAGTGGCCAGCGGATGCACGAGTCGTCTGGCGGGCTGTTGCGAGCCGGCTGGAATGCTCAGCTGAGAGTAGAGAGAGCAGAGAGTGAGTATCCGTACCGTGGCCTTGGTATCGACACCGAAACCTTGCCCTCGGGTTTTTTGGGGCTTAACGAACAGGCCAATCGGCGGTGGCAAGGGCGGCCGCAGCTTACTCAGACGCTCCGATCCGTTCAGTTCAAACCTGTTCTTGCGAAATAGATGTGTGTGGTTCTATTGGACCTTTGGGGGTGCTCATGTCAATCAATAGTCGAGAAAGGACTGTCAAGACGGGCGTGTATTAGGTGGTGAATACGAAGCATTGCTACCGCCAACAGGAGCAAGACAGGACAGTAATATTCCGTCAACGGGTCCAAGGTCGGTGATAACGTGCGGCGGCCAATACAACCTGTGCATGTATTCATTTGGTGCTGCAGCAATAGTCTGTCTACCTGCCTCGTTGCGTCTCGAACGAAACAGAAACGCACTGGCAATCTTGTGCGCCAGCACAGACAGGCTGGACAGGCCGATCCGCGAACCGCACGGCTGTGATTCCGACCAACAACTGAACTTGACACACAAAAGACACGAAACGCCCCAAGAAAAAGTCGGGAGTCGTAGTGCCAGGCAAGGGGGGGCAATGAGTGAGTGACCTCTGGGAAGGGGTTCGCGGGCCACGGCCTCGTGCAGCCGGGCGACGCTGATAGGCTGGAGGGGGCTGCATGCCAGTGGGCTCTCCCAAGGACCGACATGGGGGGAGTGCGGGAAAGATGCTGCTACTCTACAGTATGAGACTTCGGCTTTTATCGTTTCGTGGTGGTGGTTGTATTTGCCCGTGCTTGTGCAGGTATTAAAGCTCGTACAGTAGCAGTCACTGTAAGGCAGCAGCATGCGATCTGGTCAGAGGCGCGAGATGATCTCGGCCGACGCACTCAATCGGGTTGCTGACGCTCATCCGATGCCGAAGGACAGGGCAGGGCATGGGATAGCATGGGCAGGGCATTGCATCTGTCAAAATGGGGACAATAATGCCCTCGGACCGGGCCATGGAAGAAATTTCTCTTCTCTTCTTTGCATCTGAGCTCCGAAAGAGTTTCCCAAAGAGGAGAGGCGAGGGGTTCAAAGGCAGCCGCCACGAGGAGCAACCTCGGCACCGCGGTCGTTCTGCAAGGGTTTACAGAGAGGCAGGTTGACAATCAATGACTGTGAATTCCCAGGGTTATGCGCTCGGTACTGAAAAGAGTAGTAGCATACTTGCGACAGCTTACAGCCTCGTGGTCTCCAAGGCTTGAATGTAGAGACAGATGCTCTACTGCATCTACTAATTATAGAGCACAAGTAGTGTCGAAGGACCAAGAGATTTAGTCAAGTTTAGCACTGTTAGCACTGGACTTCAATACAACTCTTACAATAGTGCTTGACTGCTAAGTGCTTGCACTTGTCTTAAAGCAGAGGCAGTTCGTTTTACAGCCTTCAAAGCCTACGGAACAATACTCACAGACTTAACTAATATCCACAGCCATGCAGCAACAAGCATACCTGTTCCTTGTTTTTTCCCTCTCTTTTTCCATTCTGATATGCAGCTCATGCATTCAATGTATCAACCCAGAACCGCATGTCTAAGAAGTCTAACGGCCCGGGAACGGGGCCGGTGCTTGAACATGCCCCAGTGGCTGCGAGGTAATGGATGTCACGCTGACCGACTTACAGTACCTAGAACATGTTCCTTTAAAACATCGAGAACCACTTCTTATCCCTCTGCACGGGACCAGGGAGCAAAGCGGCTCGCTTCCGGGAGACCATCAAATCTGAGTCTCAAAAAAAATTGTTACAAGGACAATCCCACCTAATTTCGGAGCCTACCTCGCCGCTTCCCGTCTATCCCGGTGCCTGTTGTTGCTTTGTGGCCAGGTTGATCATTGTCTCTCTTCCCACCGGGGATCGCATGAGAATACACAATGTTGGGGAGACAAGGGGATCCAATCTTTTTACCTGTTCATGGTTTGAAGCTCGACCATGTCCTGCATCAATGACTATGCTATACTGTGGCTTTATTGCCAGCGCTATGCACGGTAAAATTGTGCTAGCTTGCATGCATCGCTCGTACTGTTTACGCTTCTAGGAAACAAAACGCAGCCCATGTATTTTTTGCCTTGCCCACATGCACGATATGGCCCGGCCGGGAAAAGTTTCAAGGTCCTGTGAGCAAAGCCGGCCGCACCGTCGATCAGGCCTAGCAAGCAGGATACAAGAGGTGGAGTGTGGCCAGGCCAGGCCAGGCCAGGCCAGGGCTAGCGGGAATATTGAGCACAACTTGAACTGCAAGCAAGCATGGGGTGGTGGTGATGGTTGTCTGGCGTACAGTACGGCATCTTGCATTTCTGTTCACGAAGCCCGTCCAACTGCTGCTGTTGGCGCGCCTATCTCGCAGGTTGGCGCAGTCAAGACGGGACCCAGACACCCTTTGACAAAGACGCACGCCTCGCGCATCAGAGTATGATACGTCTGATTTATATAAATACACTGCCTAATATACAATATATATAAATACTCGTGTATGTATGAGTACATGATCGAGGCGAGGCTTCACCCACAAGTGCGCGATGACGGTGTTCGCCCGCTGTGGGAGGGTCGCATGGCAGAAACGTGATTATGCCGGTGGCGATGAAAATAGGTCATGGTGCTGCCAGAGTTGCCGCCGCGGTGGGCTTCCTGGGCAGAGCTAAGCTAATGCCCGCCATGGGGAGGGACAGGCACAGGAGGAAACCATGTGGACGAGAATGACTCTGCAGCTCTTTGGATGGATGTTGAATGGTCAAATAGCCAGCTAGCACGACATGGTTTGATTGATTGATTGACTGACTGAGACGGAACAGCTAGCAGTCGTGTCACCATGCTGGACTGGACAAGGGCACCGAGTTGCACAAGAAATTGTGCTCAAGCGTCACAAAAGAGACAAAGGAGACGATGACAAGGTACGAGTACCCAGCCCGTCCAGCACTCTGCCATCACTCGGCGAGGTACCGAGCTCGAGCTGCACGCAGTCGAAAGCGGTCGTGCAACGGCTGCAGGTGGATGTGCCGTAAACGGCTCTGCATATGACATGTCAGGTTGCATGATCCGACACGGCAGTGCCTCGTACAGTGTGTATGGGACAGGACAGGACCCCCCGAGTACAAGATCCACAGGTCCAATTGCCTGCCCTTTGCACGCTTGTGCTTGTGCGACCTGCTCAACAGGGTACTTGCGCTGCGTGTACTCGTACCGCACACATTATTACATCAATTATGGAGGGTCACAATGAGAGACAATCAGCGGGCGGGGGTGGGAAAGGAAAAAAAAGAAACATGGAAGAGCGAGAACAAAAAAAAGCAAAGATGAGGCGCACACACACTGGGAATAGCGTAACCGCGAACAGAACGAAACTAAACTAACGGCGGCTTCTCTTGTGCGATCTTACTAGAAGTGCCTGTACGATACCGACCGGGAGAGAGAGTCAGAGAGGAGGCCCCGGTCGAAGCAGCGGGCATCAAAAGATACGAATGGACAAATCAATGGCCGCGGTTGAAGGATGACAAGCCCAAAAACGAACAAGCTTCCCGTCTTTTTTTTGCTTGGGGCGGTGGAGAGAGGGGACGGGAAACCCATGTGTCAAAAAAGAGGGAAGAAAGAAAGGACGGGGGGGACCCAGGCTGACGATGGGGGATGGAGATTTGGTGAGAACCTTGGCTTGGGAGAGCAGGGAGCCAGGGAGGAGGCAAGGCAGGGCAGACCCATGACGGGCCGGCGTCGGCCGAGTGGTTGCTGGTGCTTTTTTAGCATCAGACGGAAGATCTGGCGGGTTGCTAGAACATTTGTACTGTACGGTTGGAGCTGACTAGATACTGTGCAGTATGATGCAGAGCAGTGCGAGTATACTGAGTAGAGATTGATGGTCATGTCGCAACTGTCTTGCCGCAGCAAAAGCAACGAGTCGTCATAGCATATGTGTGTCGACGAGAATGGGCAGCGCATTTTTGTGAGCATGCAGCGTCTAGACCTGAGACGCAGGTAACGAGATGCTGGGATTGGGTGCAGCCGCCGGGGGGGCTTGCTCCCTCTCCACGAGGCGCTGGCTGGGACGGGACTGGGACAAGAGAGAGGCAGGCTGGCTATCCGATGCGGATGCAGGTTGGTCAATCAGTCCATGCTTGTGTTTGTGCTTGTGCTTGCCGTTGTGCAATGCAGGCTCTTGTGCATCGCTGCAACAGGATTTGAGTGCTCTGCTCTGCTCTATCAAACCAATGAGCTCTGGTTTGCCAGATGACTTGCTGGTCCAACTGGGTCGCCGTTGCATCGACACCACCACAACCCAAGCTCCCAAGGCTTTCGAATCCCATCCATCCAACGCGGCTCCCAGCACCCAGCAATACCGGCAACGCATGGCTCACTATCCGCCTGCATGCCAGCCCGGCCACTCACAGCCCGCGGCCCTCCCTCACGACCAGCGTCCAGCCAGTCCCAGCCCGTACCGTCTGGCCAGAACGAGCCCACAGCGAAAATAGCGGCAGGGAACAGGAGCACGGGCTGTTGGGCCGCTCCTGGTATCACCGATAGATTTGGCCCGCAGGCCGTGTGCCAACCAAATCAATGGGCAGCGAATGATGATACACGCCCCCCCAAAGGACCCCCAAGAGACGCAAGACGCCCGTGCCTTGGCGACTAGCAGACCCCACTGCAATATAGAAAAGACTGGAGAGCTTGCGCTTCTTTGGGACGTGTGGCGCACACCCCGGCTCCATGGCCCAGGTTCTCGTCGCCAAGGGACGCGAGGTACGCACCAGCTGCCCTCGACGGCGCTGGCGGATGGAGGTACCTCTGGTCTCCGATCAGCGCGAGGACTCGTACAGAGACCTGCACAGTACGGCACAGTATCAGAGGGTACGAGGACAGCATGGGACCCGACAAGACCTCAGAGCCGAGACGGGAGGGGCCAGACGGTTAGACTACCTTACCTGACTACTGGGAATACATGCCACTAGGCAATGTCCCAGCAGCAATAGATTGCCCAATGCCAAGTATCTACCCGACCTGACTTGCAGCAATAGCGCTTTTGCTGGGCCTTCGGACCCGAGGGAGACAAAAGTCGAACGGGGCAAGGGCAAGCTTCAGCTGGCTGGCAGGATTTTAGCCAGAGCAAGCCGGTCTGCGCCACCGTGACGATGTTCTCCAAAAGCCATTTGATCAAGGAAAAAGTACCCGGAATAATTCGTTTGCACTGATGAAGCTATGTGTACGAGTACTGGCCCTAGGCTTGGGCCATCTGAGATGGGCTTCAATGTCAAGTACCTGCCACCTTGGGGTACCGTACCTCGATTGCTCTTCTCGCACACCCTGGATCAATTTGTGCTAGAGCAGCACGCACTGCACTCCGGAACGGCGGGGGGCTGTTAGAGGTTACATTTCCCATCGCTAGCCTGCCCGACTAACCGCGATAACTTGACGTCCACCTTTCCACAGCATCAATGAGAATCAGTCAGTGACTTGTACTGTACCCACGGTGCGGCGATTGCAGGGCCGCCAGGCATGTACGGCATCTGCGCTTCTCGCTATCGTGGGTGCGCCATCCACCACCAAGTGTGACGGCCGGTGCCTTTTTGTCCAGTAACTGCCAGTGCTCGAGCCGCCCTAACGTTTTTGTCTCCGAGAGGAGGAGGCGCTCGCTCACAGAAAGCCAAAAAACCGCTGCACTGGCTGGGCTTACAAAACAATCCCGGCTCATGCCATCAGCTAACTCAGCCATGGCCTGACTCAGTTTGCTGGCACGGAATGCTTCCATGCTTTTGCGCACAGTCGGGAAACCTGTAGGCGCCGCCCGCCTGGGCTGGGCTTTTGCCCGCACCGCAGCCCGCCTTTTACGTTTTTGAACCCTGACCCGGCCATGGGGTTCTCGGTACCAGCGCAGAGGGACAAGCAAAAAGTCAAAAGATAGTCGAGGCGTGCAGAGCCAACAAAAACAGCCCCCAATCACACAAACACAAGCACAAAGTACAAGCACAAGCACAAGCATCAGCATCAGCGCTGTCAAAAGCCACCGCTGGAAGCAAACAGCTGCCACCGACCGTCTGGATCCCGCTGGGGAAGAGCCGGAGCGTGGAGAAGCACCAACCGCCACCCACCCAAGGGACCCCGTACCGCGTCCAATTACTGCGTCGCCTGGGCCGCAGCCTCTCATCATTGCAGCCTGCTGGGACGTTTTTTTCTTGCTTTGCCCATGTGCTCCCATGTGCTTGTACTCGTACGGCCTTGTACTGTATCACATGTACAGGCACCCGCACACACAGGTACAGTACCTGCTTGGCCAGACGTGCAATTGCCGTACAGTACGTGTACGGGTATGTACCGTGCCTCAGAGCGGCGAGTCTCACAATCGCTACCAAGCAACAGGGCAGGGGTCGTTAGCTCAGTCAACTTGTCGGATTCTCTCCCGTCCATTCATTAATCGCGGACGGTATTATACACTGTACTACTACCTGTGGGTTAGTAGATCACAGGAGCGGTCCGTACCAGCAGGACTAGCATCTCCGCGCGCTGCCATCACGTACTCGTACCTGCAGGTCTTGCACAACTGGGACAGATTTAATCAATATCCATTAATATCAACAAGGTAGACTCGTGGTACTGCAAGTAAGTAATACGGACCAAACGGAGCACCTCCTATCCTCGACATGAACATGAACATGAACCTCTCCACTTTATACAATGTCAAAGGCTTGCCCTTGGGACTGGAAGCTGGGGGAAGATCCTCCCCATCCGTTGGAAGCCAACCGCCATCTCGTCCTAGCCCATCCAATCCGCACCCCCTCCCTGGAGAACCCCCTCCCCATGCTCCTAAAAAAAAAGGAAAAAGGAAGAGAAGAGAGAGAAAAAAGCGTCAAGCCCCCCCTTCGCGCTTCGGCCAAGGCTTACCTTATTTGACCTGGCGAATCCTGGACATGCCAGGCTCCCTCAGCTGCGACCCGCTCCCCTTAGTCCCAGATTCCCGGGGCCCTTCCTCACACACCAAAAAAAGGTGGGTTGGGACCAGGCCAGTGTCTTTCTCACTGGACTCTTCTTACTCTTACTCCTCCACGGTCGCACATCCACCCAGATCTTTCCTTTTCCTTCTCCCGTTGGCCTTCTTCCATTTTGCTTGCTCGTTTCTTGACTCGACTCGATTTCGATTTCGATTATACCCGAGAGACGACGATAGAGCTCACGATATCCTCTCATCGCCGCTGCTATACATGATCACACCACTCTCGACTCCCCGCGTACAGTTGCTACCGTCTCCTGGCCTGGTTCGGACAGTGGGCTCTTCCCGCCCCTAATACTTTGGCGGCCGGAGAGTGTCTTGAACTTTGGGCTTTTGCCTGTTAAAAAGGTGAGTGATGTGTGATTTCCCACTGGATGGTTGTTGTGGTCTTGTTCTACACCTTGGCCTCTTTCTGTTTCATAGCTGCCAACCCATCCACTCCTTTCCTCCCTCCGCACCGCTGCCAGCTGGGAATTGTAGCACTGACTGAGCAAGACAGCCTTTTATACTTGTTGCCTCATTTGCAATCGCACTCGATCACAGCTATTTCACGCGGCATCATGGCGACGCCTACCTCCGTGGCCTCTTCCGCCTCGCGGGACATGGTCCAACGCATCCACCGCGTCACAAGAGAGAACCGACACCTATGGTACCAGTTGACCGTTCTGCAGCAGCCAGAGCGTGCTCGCGCATGTGGCTCGGGCATGAAAGGTGCGTTTTCAACACGACAGATGTGACAATGACGCATCGCGGTCTACCTTTTGGGAATCCTCCGTGTACTTACTCCCTCGCAGCTAACAGCGACCGACGACCTGTTGACCCGCCGCCTGTTGTTGAACTTCGTATCATTGAGGGTCCCTCCGTCGAGGAGGGCAAGGACATTACCTTCGACTACAACGCCAATTTCTTCCTCTATGCCAGTCTGGAGCAGGCTCGCCCCATGGCTCACGGCCGCGTCCAAAATGGAGCCACCAACAACCCCCCGATCCTGACTGGTGTCCCGGCATCTGGCATGGCCTACCTCGACCGACCAACTGAGGCCGGATACTTCATCTTCCCCGACCTGTCTGTCCGCCACGAAGGCTACTTCCGTCTTTCCTTCAGCTTGTACGAGACGACCAAGGAGTCCAAGGATTTCGACATGGAGCCCGTTGAGTCTGACCTCCCCGCCGGAGTCGACTGGAGAATGGAGATCAAGACGCAGCCCTTCAACGTCTTCAGTGCCAAGAAGTTCCCCGGACTCATGGAGAGTACTTCACTCAGCAAGACAGTTGCTGACCAGGGATGCCGTGTTCGCATTCGCCGTGACGTTCGTATGAGGAAGCGCGACGGCAAGGGCAGCGGCGGCTACGACCGACGCGAGGAGGAGTATGCTCGTCGCCGGACCGTGACGCCAGCTCCCGCTGAGGATCCCATGCGGGCCCGATCTGCTAGTAACGCGAGTGAGCACCGCGCGCCGTACATGCCACAGGATTCACAACGCAGACCATCTGCTGCCGAGAGCTACCATGCTCCTTCATTACCTCCACCTCCTCCCCCGAGCTACGACGCACCTCCTCCTACTACTAGGCCTGGACACCTCGCATTTGGCGACCACAACATGCCGCCGCATCAGTATGGCGCGCCCGCTCCTCCTCGACCATACGCCCACCCACAGGGCGCTCCGATACCTCCTGTAACGCCTACCGGGCCATACCCGACGTCATCTGCGCCATCTCCATATGCTAAGCAGGACTCACAATCATACAACTATCCTCCTCGGCACTCAATGCCCAGCCCATCCCCAGCGCCGCCAACGAGGCACTCTGGTTATGACAGTCGTGAGCCCTACGCCGCTCAATCGCCTTCCGCATATCCATCAACTGAGAGACGACCATCGTTTGTTTCCTACCCGTCTCCTGCGCCTATGACGCCCTACTCTGCACCTCCTCCTCCACCATCATCAGCGCCATACTCCGCTCCTCACCATTCCGCTCCTCACCACCCAACTCCTTACAATCCTTTGCCTCCTCCGCCCAGGCGACAGATGCCAAGCCAGTCATCTTTGGCACCTCTCAAGATTGCTTCCCTGGTGTCTCCCCTGCCGCCCATTGAGGCCCAAACTGAGCCCCTTCCTCCTCCACCGCTGCTGCCAACGGGCGGCAAGAGAAAACACGACCACGTCTTTTCTCAAAGCACCAAGGCGCTGCACAACGGCCAGCGCCAGCTCGACGCGCACTTTGGCCACGGATACCGTGGGCTCACCCCCGAGCCGGACCAGGGCCTCTACTCCAGAGCAGACGGTCAAATCGGTGTCGTTACTTTCAACCAATACCAAGTGTAAGCCTCTGGGGCGTGGTGCGATTTCGGCTCACGAAATATTGGGCAACTCAAAACTATTGGAGTATATTATCTGCATTTTGATGTGTGATAGATTTCTCATGGGCGTTTTGGGACTTTTACCATTATTAAATACCTCTTTTGTTATCTTTTTTTCCTGGAAGAGGGCAAATATGAATGGAGCTTGTGACTTTATGGAGTTGGGAGGATACGACACAGCTTGAGGCTATCTGGGATTTCTTATTTATTCATTTTCTGTCAAAGTGAGATGGCTCAACGGAACACATCGAATTGTGCGCTTCTTCGTTATTAACTTTGTCCCTTTTGTGTTTGGACTCTTGATTCTTTTTTCATCCGACAAGGCTGCCCTTTATTATATAGATTGTTGAAGGGGGAGAGAGAAAGAGGGGAGCACCTGGGAGATGGGATTCCCGCCTGCGCTTGTTTAACTCTGGACTTATTATATCCATGTCATGTGTCAAAGCTGGGCGGTTCCAATATTCTTTCCTTTGAAGCCATTTTGCTTTGGACGGCTACATTTGATGTTTCTTTTTTGTTGGCTTGTTTTATTTTTCTTATATATTTAAATGATACAACTTATTAGCACTACTTACTAGTGGCTCTTGTTTCTGTGATGGGAGATGTTGATGTTGTTGTTTTAGTGTTATTTACTTGCTCAAGAATTGATTCAGAGTTATTATGAGTGAATATGAAAGAGTTCCAGATTTGTGTGGTGAATGTAAGGGGTTGGTTGGGTGTGGGAATGTGTATGAAGAGGATGGAGATGAGATTGAAGTCAGAGAGTCTGTTTGTTCTTCTGGATAGATAGGTAGCATTGCTATGTATCGCTTGGTGTCTTCTTATGATACGGAGGTTATGTTTACGATCAGAGCGTCCATGTATTCTTCTAGATAGATAGGTACCTACATGGCAGTAGTTCACTTGGTATTTGCTTATAATTTGGAAGTTATATTGATCATCAACATCAGAGGGCATTGTGCCATGATCGAATCTTATCTCATCAGTATCATCGACAATGCTAGAGATAGCTGCTTCAGCAACCTAACCAACATGACCATTGCCAAGATTCCCAGCGCTCACGTCCATATCCTCTGCCGCCAGCACAGCTGTTGTAGCAGATTCAGAGGAAGGTTACGTCCCAGCTTTTGGATTCTTATTGTATTAGTGATTGTAAAGAACAATCGGAGCTTGGTAACAGAGCGAACGACTGGGTTTTATGATTAAGAGATACAGATGGTTGTGGATGGATGAAAAGACGGTGCGAAGATGTATGTCTGAACTTCAAGGTTGTGTTCACCTACCTATCTATGCTGTGGTATGGAATGATGTCTGTCTAGCCGCCTGTCCAACCGTCTGTCTGTCTAGCCGTCTAGCTCTCTGTCGGCCTGTCTGTCTGAAACTCGCGATTCGCGTAGACTCTACAGCATATGCATGGGGGAGAAAAGATTCGCGGCAATTACAAGGAAGTCGAACATATGGGATTTAATTGAAATCTGTTTCTGCTTCAGGACAGCCTCCCGTAGTAGCCGGCCGCAGGACCGGGACCCTGCTTGAGAGCGGCTATGCACATGTGATTAACCTCCGCCTCCGTTGGCTTGCAGGCATGTATGGCGCCAAGGGCCGGAGCGAGATTCCTAATGAGAGCGAGAAGGGGGACGGGAAGATAAAGAGTGAGCGGTTTCCTTTCTTTTTTTCCCACTCTCTCTTTTTTCCCCGTGCGCAAGAAAGTGTCAATCTGTTTGTTCGGCGCTATTGTCGAGAGGTGAGACGCCGAACTGTGTTGTGTTAGTTGTGTGTGTGTGACCTGGCCTGGTTAGTTCCGTCACATTTTTCTTCTTGATGAGTTGTTGTGTTGTGTTGTCACTTGATGCTGTCACCGTTCTCCAACCTCCCCCAACCGCCAACCCAACCCTCCATCTCAGTCGTAGAATTAAAGGCAAAAAAGCAAAGCCAAAGGAATTGCCGGTCCCTCGTGGTCTCGACACCGTAAATGTGGAACGATTGTGACAGCCACTCGGCGGCACTGCAACTGAATGTACGAGTACAGCCCGTCCTGCCACCAGTATATACGAGTACGGACTACGGCCATGCAAAAAGGGACCAGTTGGACTGCGAACAATCAACAACCCCTGCCACTCGGGGGCACCTTCTACAGGGCCTCTGCACTAAGTCCAGGGCCTCTACAGGGCTCTAGCAGGGCCTCTAGCAGGGGGTCCCCCGGTGGTTGCCAGGACAACCGTCACGTGTGGCTGGGGGAGCGGTGCGGATGGGCCACCTCAGTGCCACACATAAAACAAAACAGTCGGGCGCAGTTTTTGCTGGCCCCCAGGCGGAGCTGCTTCAATCTTACGTGCGTGTGTCTGCGAGGTGCAGCTGAACGAACGGGGCCCGTTTCGAGCTCTGCACTCTTTCTTGGTCTTGGTCCCTTTCAACTAAAGACAGCCAAATAAGAACAGAGCATATACGATTGTCGGCCTCAGATTGGACGTAAGTGCATTGTTTCTTTTTCCTCCAATCAACATCCATTGGGCGGGAAAAAAGAAAAAGAAACTATCATACCCGAATCTCGTTACTAAAATCTCTCCTCCATGGACCCAGCTTCGATCCCTCATTAAACTCTAAAAGATTGCGGAGAGCTATCCCAATTTCCCCCGACGCCCCCCGAGGCCCGAGACAGAAAAGAGACAACAAGAGGAAAACGCCAACGACTACATAACAGCAGCAGCATTCCGGCCGCAAGCGCTGGCCCGTGTTTTCGCCTGTTTGTTTATTGGCCATTGTTTGGACCTCGACAAAAGCGCTGGTGGTGGCGGCAGACGAGAGACACCCGACAACAAAAAGGATCAAAGGGGGAATGGATGCTCTCTGATTAACGATACTTCAACTTATCACGAGCATCCGGCGCCACTTGGCTGCGGGACAGACGGTGGTCAAACAGGCCATCGACGAGCTGTATAGCCAAGGGGGCTTTTCTCTCTCCTCCCCTTATCGAACTCTCATCTCCGCACAATCCTGCACGCGTCTTCAAGTATACCCTCCTCACTTCGCCTGCAATGGGCCCCCCCAAGACGAGGGGCCTCAGGCCGCGAGCGCAAAGTCGCAGTCGCTTCCAAGAGGGTTCTATGAATGACCGTGCATCTGCCGTGCCACCAAGCCAGTTTCTCGGGCCCGAAGAGCTAGAGGCTCTGGAAAGACCGCTGGAAGCAGAGCTAGAGCAGCATCAGTACAATCTGCGAAGCTCTCGCCGGTCCCAAGACACCACCCGCCAACTTCAGCTGTTTATGTCGCGGGGAGCTCCGAGTATTGCGCCCAGCATCGCGCCGAGTGTCGCGCCTAGTGTCGCTCCCAGCGTCGCACCGAGCACCGCCACTTCACCGAAAAAGGGCGTGCTGGGCGCGGTATGGGAGGGCGTTCGGGGTCGATTCAAGCTCAAGAAAGAAGCTCCCTCGCCTGAGCAGAAGAAGCAGCCAGACTCTCCGTCTCCAACGAAGCCAGTTCCTGGAGCTTACGACGACAGGCCCACTAGGGAAGAGGCCTTGGCGAGCTACCATTTGCTGGTCGAAGCTGGCTTCTTCACCACGCATGCCATTCAATCCACGCGACAACCTCCTCCCCCGGGGTTTGTACGGCAACGGCCTGCTACTAGCCATCAGGCGCTTTCTCCGACTTTGACACTGAGGACGCCCCCGCCGCGGCTGCCGCCTTTAGAGACACCCGTTTCGTTGCCTCCACCGCCAAAATGGCCGATCAACTCGACGCCCATAACGCCGAGGAGCAATAGGACGTCTCTATCTGCGGTGACCCCTGCCAGTGCCGACTCTAGAGGTACCAAGCGGACGGCAAACGAAGGCAACGCGGATATCCAGATCCATCAGGACGAGCCCCCGAGATCGCCGAGGTCAGCACGTACCAGGGGCAAGAAGATTCGTAAGACGGCTTCCAAGGACTTTGGCATTCCCATTCTCCGCACCGCTAGATCTCGGCGGAAGCTCACGGGCTCTCAAGCAAAGGCTCGTAAGAGCGGAGGCAGTGCTACCCATACACCCGTGGTCATCCACCACTATCACAGCAACAGCACGTCGAGTCGGGATTCCAGGCATAGCAAGCGGTCTTCTCACCTGCTATGCGCTACTTCGCCCTCTTCATCTGCGGCGTCATCTCCCCGCGGCTCCTTCGACTCTACGTCGTCGGCCAGAGAGAGCGGCGAAAGCGTGTACAGTGTTCGGGCTATTGGCTCGGGCTCCAAGAGCTCCCGCGGCCTTAGACCAAGAAAAGCTGCTCCCGCTGCTACTTCTACTCCCACTCAGGATGCCCTCAAGGTGGTTCCCAACGCAAACCGAGGAATTCCTAGCGTCCCAACTATTCCCGCCAAGTATACCTTTGGAGAAGATCGAGAAAATGGACAGGCCTGGCGGGGCCTGAAACGGTGAAGATTTCAAGAGTTTGTTTTTCGCATCATCTATCGGAGTTTTCTGTTTGCGAGATACCTGTCTGATCCGCCATTTTCTCATCAAAAAAAGCATTTGGATCGAGCAATGTTTCGATTTTTAACGAATTTTCTTTCTTCTCTATTACGAGACATGATATGATTTTTATCAAAAAAACTTTTTATCTCATATACCCCCCATCTGTTCGGAGGGTGTTGATTTTACCACACAAACCACCAAGAAAAGACCAAAAAAATGGAAGATAACACAAAAAACCTCAACAACCGATGTAATGATCCAACGTCTTGCTTCCCAGTAGCAAGGCCAAAGCTTTTTATCTTTCGTTGTTAACAAAACATGCGTTTTTGGAACCGAGGACGTTGTTGCTGTTACGTTATGTGTCATGACAAAAGGAACAATATATGAAACTCTACGTATATACGACTTTGACGACATTTGTGCAAAATAAGCAGCAAGCGGCGGACCTTTTCGCGGAGAGAGCCCGTTTCGGCAAACAAGGACCCAGGCAGGGGAGGGTAAAAAAGAAAAAAAAGGAAGAAAATCAGCCTCTTTATTTTTTTTATCCCAGCCTCCTCCTTTTTTTTTTCAGCTCGTTTCTTTTTATGAGCATTGACCATGGAGGACAATGCGCGGAAACGAGCAAATTACTCTTCCTCTCTATCTGTCTCTCTCTATCTCTCCTTCTTTACTGAACGGGGGGGAAGAGACAAGGGGAAAGGGAGGGGAAGGGGAGAGAACCCCTGGCCCTTCGCTTGGTTTGAGACGGGGGCTCGCTGTGGAATCAAAGCCGCTTGCTTGTCTTTTGAGTTTTTGATTTCGATTTTATTTTTGCGAAGGGGATAGGAAATCCTTGTTGATTTTGTTTTTGTTTTTTTTTTTTACATTCGCTCACATATTAGATCCTTTCTATCTGGCTTTTCTTTTTTTTGTTTCTTTCGTGAGATTAGTAAGTATGACTTGCGAGAGAGAGAAATGAAGAGAGGCTGGAGAGGAAGGGTCTTGATGATATCATGATTTTCAGGGGACGTGAGGAGGACAAGATTGTACTAATAGGTATTTTTAACATATTTTACGAATGACAAGAGACATTACATCAAAAAAAACTGCTGCGCCTTTCCAAGTATGTGAATGAGTAACTATATTATATTTAATTAATACTGGTATTTCTCTACGGACTGCGCTTCAAACCGTATCCAAAACTGCCCTTCCAGACACTCTCACAACCGGCATATCTCGTAAGACCTGTTTCCATCAAGAACATACAGATGGAGAAAAACAACCAGAGTCAAAACGAAAAAAAGTCGTGCAGTGCCGCATACCGAAAGCATCTAAAACGCTATTTGCCCAAATTCCCTCTGTATGGGAACTTTAAAACCCCCCCTCCGAAAAACTCCCATAGTTAAAGAAAAATAAAAATCGTCACACAAATTATCCTAATATCCCAGCCCAAAGGAAACCATACAAACCCATCCCGATTTGCACAGCTTCCCATTAACCATCCCGTTCCGCCCATTTCCATGCGAATAAAAAACCAAACCAGACTTTCTTTCTCTCTTTCCCCGCTCTTTCACCGGTATAGCAACGATATCCTTGTTTCATTCCTGTTATCTCTCAAGTCCAGATCACGTTGTCTGTCTCTTGTCTGTGTCTTTCCGTCGCTTTTTTCTTTTTTTTTCTTTTTCCCGGTTTTTTTGGTTGTCGTTTTGTTTTGTATGCGTTGTCATGATGTATGGTATGGATGAAGTTGAAATGAGGAAACAAAGGCGAGGAACAAATGGTGTGTTATAATGTTCGTGATGAGCGGTAGAAAAAGAACATTGCAAGAAAGATGAAATAAGCAAGCACGCATGCCTCGTTATAGTCTTCGTCAATAGAGATATAACTGAAATGAGATAAAATGTACAAAGTTTGGCCGTTTTTCTTCATCGTGGCATGTCGTTAACAGCACTAAACGTTGCCGATTCGGTATTCATCACTCAAGACTGTGAAGAAAACAGGGTGTGGATGATGGCTCTGATAGAAGCCCAGATGAAAGGGAAAAGCTCCGGGAAATAGCTGTAGAGCAGCGCGCAAATCATCACCAGGAGAAGAGGGATCTGATAGAAAGAGAAATTGTTAGTTACTGACTTTGGATTGAAGATAGAGAAATAATAGTTTCGACTTACCCAAATGAAGAAGAGGTTTCGATCATTGCTAATCTTCTTCAACTTCTGTTCCCGGGCTCGCAAGAAGTTCTCTTGCTGTTCCTTGGTGATGGCATGCTTGCGTCCAATCTCGAGGATTGCAGGGGGCTCGACAGCCGGAGCCTTGCCTCTCATCACCAACTCCACCTCCTCCTCATCATCTTCAAACTCATCATGTTGGAACATGGCCGCAGAAGCTGATGACTCCGCCTCGTCTTCGTATTGGAACATGGCCGCAGCAGCCGAGGACTCTGACTCATCATGGCAGATGGAGCGTTTCAAATCCGCCTCGGCATCAGCGGCAGCTCGGGCCACGGATAGAACAGCCTTGGAATCCATATCCTTCGCGTCCGCATCCTTTCCTGGGTAGATGTCAGAATAAGCGGGAGGAGCTGCCGCAGTATTCATGTACGACGAGAGATCCCACCAGCGCCCGTCCGCCTTTGTGCCATCGTCGCTTGCATTATCTGGGCGGCCACCGGGCATGATGGGCATGGCGGGCATGGCAGCCATCAGATCCTGTACCTTTCGCAAGATGGGCGGGTTTGGAATATAAGCGTTGTAGATGGGCAGGTTGAGATTCATGTTCATGGGAGGAATGAATCTGCGGCCAAAGAACGACATGGCTGCGCGCATGAGTTGGTTTTCATTGTCGTCGATGTATGTAAACACCGGAGGCTGCATGCCCAGCGGTGCCGCGGCCCTTTGCGGCCCAAAGGTTACAGGAACTGGGCCAGCAACCGTAGAAGGAGGCAGCAGGCATACAAGTGAGGCCTCGCTCCAAAAGGTAGTTGTAGTGGCCTTGTGGTCGCCAAACCAAATCTCCAGTCCCTGGTAGAAGCCAGCACCAAGCACGGTAACCTCCATGCCGCCATTGAGCGAGCCCTCGGCAGGAATGATTTTGTGGACTGTGGACTGCGCTCTTGGCGGGTTACTAGCGGCAACACCCAGAGAATAAAGATCAGCGTCCGAGGCTTGGGTAACCGGGTTATGCGGTACCAGGTTGACTGCACTCCGCATACTGCTCGGGCTAGGAGGGCGAGTAGAGCTGGATGATACTGGCGTGGGATAGAGCCCAGTCATGACCGAGTTGTTTGTGACAAAGCTATCCATGGACAAGTTGTCCATGCTCTGAGAACGTCGCTGAGCAAACCACGGGTCGTTGGTTATGGGGTTCATTACGGGGGACCCATTGGTAGCCGATAACTGGGGGGTAACCGCACCAAGCACGGCTTCTGGCTGTTGGAAAGAATGAAGGTTAGGAGCGAAGGGCGAGGTGACCGCAGAGGTAACCTGCGTGGAAGCGCCTTGGGAAGCCATGTTTGGTGAAGCATCCAAGGGCGTCATGGTCAAGGCCTGGGGAACTCTGGTAGGGGTTGGGGTGCTCGCTTTCCTCTTCTTGGCCGGGCCTTGGGGCTCAAGCTCAGGAGCATCGTCCGTGGGTGAGGTGACCACCGTCTTGTGGTCGTCCGTGATCATAATCGAGCCGGACATGGCCTGTGCAACGACCTTGCCTTCCCAGTCCTTGAATGTGAAGATGACGTTGAAGCCCGACTTCTCCTTCTGGTGACGGCAGTAGCATGCGAGTCGCATAGGAACCACAACTTGCATGGCGGTGGGACACTGTCGGAACAACTCTGCTTGTGATGGTCCTTCCGAGTCCTTCTCCTTCTCGTTGCTGGGGGGTCGCCAATCTTTCATCTCCTTGGTGTTGAATATAATGATGCGGCGCGATTCATCCATATACCAGGATTTCTCTTCGTCAGACTTGGTGTGGTTCTTCTTTCTTCCAGCTCGCTTGCGCTCTCTTTCGATACATTTCTTGCAGATGCGAATTTGGCAGCCATTTTGTGTCTCGTGCTCAGCCTCTTCTTGAGAAGGAAGATAGTCGTGAGGAACCGTGGCAGCTCTCTCCAGCGCCTTCTTTCTCAACTCAGGCTGATCCATGGGGGTCGTGCAAACCAAGCTGACAAACAGCTCTAGCGTATCGGGGGACGGCTGCGGGAGGGGTTTGGCCCTGAGTTTAGGTTTGGAAATTGTGTGGGGAGGCAAATGCAATTTGGTGATGCCAAAAGGTAGATGAGACAGTGTCATGGTTACCGCCATCTGCGTCTCTACGCGGGATTTGAGCGTAGATTCCTGAATGTGCAGCCCATACTCACCCGTGTAGGTAAACACGGGGTTGTCTGAAACTGGCATTTGTTGCATGTACTCTTGTTGCAAGGCTTGGTGCATTTGTTCTTGGGCAGGCGGCTGTCCGGCCTGCGAAAAGTCAGGCATGAAAAACGGCCAATCTTGGCCTGCTTCGGATGAAGGTCTGGAGGACATGACGCTGTGTGGTGATAACTCTGGGCCCGCCGCCCTCTTTTGTCCTCTCGGAATGCTCATTGTTGGCTGCTAGGTGAATGTTAGTCAATACTTTTGTGAAGTGCCATTTCATCATATTCCCGCCATGATGTTCCGCCACACACACACAAAAGAAATAAAAAATAAGAACAACAAAATATCAACATACCGAACTCTCTTGCTGCTGGCCTGATTTTTCTGACCTCGGGGATTCCACATTCATCGGGCTATTGGTCGGGGTGGCGAATGCTGCAGCAGCAGAGCCGTCCGGGACAGCACCGAAAACGAACGGCCGGTCCGTCACGGCTTCGTTGCGTCCGCCAAAATCAAATAGCTCCGAAGCGCCAGTATTTTCAGGGGCTCCAAGGAAGGTCGAGGATTGTCCAGCGAGAGCAAATGGAGAAATCTCGGTCTTGCGAAGGGCGGCCATCAAATCAAGATGAGCATTCGTCCTCAATTCGAAGTTGGACGTATCTACTGCTTTACCGGGTGCCCGGGGAGACGCAGAGCCGGAATCGTACTCCTCGTCGAAAAGAGAGCCGTTAGGCGAGTCGAGGAAGGGTCCGGTCGCGACAAGTCCCTGCGCGTCCCAGAAGTTTTTCATATGGTCGGTGTCAATGGCGCTCATGTGCTGTTGGAGATCGTCGGGGCTGAAGAAGGTGTTTGAGGCGGCAATCATGTCATCGTTCAAATCTCGAATTTCTTCGTCTCTGGGAATTGATTGTGCTCGTGCAATGAGTGGATCGCCAGCGCCAGATCGAAATGGAGTCGAAGTCGAGGCCATGATTGGCAGGGGCGATCTGGTGTGCGCGTCTGCGTCACGGCGGCTGGTGATGGAAGCGGCCGTCGACCAGGAGCCTGCTTTTGTCGCCTGTCTCGTCGTTTGTTTTTCTCTTCCCTTGTGTCAGCGGTGCGATTCGCAGATAAGCCTGGTCGAGATAACGGTGTTGGGCTCGAAAGTGTGGGGGTGTGTCTTAGGAGTCGAAGACGTTATGTGCGAGATGGAGGAGAAAAAAAGGGTCCTTTTTGGGGGGTCACAATCGTCGAGGCCGGCGAAAAATCGATTGTCCCAGATGCAAAAGCCCTATAGTTGCATGTTTTCCAAATGGCGCGGTGGCAGCGACACGGGAAACAAGGCAGCCTGGGAGCGAGAAACAGGGGTGGTGGATGGGAGGTTTGAGACAGAGAATATGGGAGAAGGAGAGAGAGGGTTTTTTTCTGGCGACCGGGCGGAAGTTGACGAACGTCGGCGAAACGAGCCGATCAACAGGCGGAGAGCAAGCACGCGCACACACTCACTCACTCACTTACTCACCTGAATTTTAGTGCAGAGGGTCAGAAGACCGCGGTTGGGGCGCTTGGTCGGCCGCGACGTGAGAGTGAAAAGGAGCGTATTCTGATGCTGTTTGCGTGTCGTTTTTGGTGATTTTTATCGTGCAAATGAAATGCAATGAGATGAGATGAGATGAGATGAGAATGCAAATGGTCGCAGTGATGATGTGAGGAGACAAGACAAGATGCAGGCCGCCGATAAGAATCCGACCGCTGTATGTATGTACAGTAGTAGCAGTAAACAATCCACTGGGGCCCCCGTTATAGGCACGGTGTGGGCAGCGGGCAGTGCAAACAGTGAGCGGAAAGCAGCTGGACCAGCATTGAGGCCAAAGTTGTGCGTTCCGGCAGCGACGGGCGCGAGGCCTTTGCAACTTCAAAAAAAATACAAGTCGAAGTTGAGAGATGCATGAACTTGCCAGGGGTAATGCTTAACAGAAGCCTGGAACCTGAAGAAGCTTATTCGTGTGCACAGAGGCCACCTGGAGTATACTTTGTACCGCGATGCGTCTGGCGGTCGGCCGCTGCGTTTCAAAACCTTAGCATCAGATACCTTGGTCGCCACCGCAGTTGCTAGGCGCTGGAGGTAGCGATCGAGGCCACCGGCGCCCTGACGGCTGCGAGAATATACGCACCCGCATGTGTGTGCCGCGCACCACCGGCAAGGCTCGCTCTCACTGGCCCGTCACGCTGCACCAGTGTACAAAATACTGTAGTACACCGTCCGCAGACTGTCGTCATACGCACTGTGTCCCATCCACAAGAGACAAACCCTTGCCCGTGCATATGCAGCCATTTTAAAGTCGTTCAATAGCATGGCGCTGACGCATACAGTGTCATAGATTCGCCGCGCAACTCGTCCGCCGCTTCTGCCAAGGGTATCTGACTCTGGCTTGTCCTTCATTGGCCGACTTGGCACCGCTTCGTCGAACCCCAAAGAGTTGCTACAGTATTAATCCCCATACTTGCTGACTCGGCAATCGTGGACTCGATTCAGCTCCGACTGTTGGCAAGGCCGAAGCTGTGACTCTTGTCTGTTCTGTTGTGTTGAACCCACCAGCTGTCAAAGAGCCACGTGTTCGTGACGTTCCCCGGATCTACCTGTCTATAGTACCTGGTATACGAAGCATCGTGATCATGAATACCGAGGCAAAGCAATGACGACGATGCAATACTGTCCCTCGGACGGCTAATCCAATACCCCCGGTCAACCAAGTACCTGCGTAAATGCAACAGGGCCCTTGTGAGCTCGCGCCACGAGACCAATGCAATGCACTCTGTCATCATCGGCCCTCCAATCTCCAGCCACAGCATCCCATCCATCCAAGTGTACTCCGTACAGTATCTCGAGGCTTAAGCCAGGAGACTGATGAACAGCAGCCCGACAGCGCCACCGGAACTAAAACCAGGCACATCCTCTGCCAATCCTGCCTTTAGCCCTTCTTTAACTTTGACCGCCTGCTGGTGGCCTTATCGCGAGTCCGCAAGACCTCCTCAAGCGAACCCTCCCATACATCATGAAATGCCCACTCACAAACACTGTCCCCATAAATGCCACCTTTCGACCGGAGCACTTCCTTCGTCCCCAGCATGTCACAGTTTCCAGATTTCAAATGGAAACGACGCGTGTTTTGCTGAGGCTGTGATTTGTTGGGATTTGGTAATTGACTTTGAACGAGTTGTAACGGCTGCTACCGAACCCCTTGCCTGTATGCAGTTAGACTGGGAGATCATGACACACATGGAACGGCCTCGCGGATGAAAAAAGGCTTCCGTTCAGTTTGAAAGCTGGCCCTATTGGATTTCATGGATTATGCTTGAATTATTTGGTTATCTAAACTAATCAGACGAAAGAAGTCTTTGCTGCTGCCTATATACATCTATATATGAAGAGGCATGGTGAGGTAATGTCATCGGGGGAATGAGCCACCGGCACTCAAAATGGGAACTTTATAGAAAGTATGCGGGAGTATCGTATAAGCATCATGGCTTTTAGCCAGAGGCGTAAGCCATCACTCATGAGGTACGGAAATAATCGAGAATAGGCCCAAAATAAGCATAATGCAGGAACGCCGACGATGTTGACTTTTGGGAGGGGAAAATATGCATATTTTTGGCTTCTACATGCTCAGCTCACCCAGCACCATGTAGAAGCCAACACGTCCCGGGAATACAGATTCGGTAGGCTTGACGGACGTCAGTTCATCTCGGGAATACAGAGTCAGTAGGCTTGACAGAACGCCAGTTCGTCATGGGAGGGGGTTGCTCCTCCTCGAACCGTCAGTCCTCACGCGCCGAATCGGCTCGAGATCTTGCCAGACGATTCTCGGGGTATTTGCATCAGACGGAGGCGTCGATCGCGGCCTTGCAGGGTCCGAAGTGCCGTCATTGTTCGTACGAATAACGCTTCCAAGAACAGCAGGATTGTTTACCGGTACCCCCTCGCTATCCTTTGCGACAGAGAACCATCTGGACATGGTAGTAATGGCCGTACCGTAGTACACATTACCGCCGTTGCTGTTTTCGGTGAGAACACGAGAAATGGTTCGCGGGGCCAAGTATCCAATCTTGCCCAGCGGAATGCTCAAGCCATGGACGACCTAATAAAGTTGACGGTTAATATATGTCATCTAAACCTTGTTTTCGGGAATAAAGAGTAACTTACAACGCTACAAACGACCAGGAACCAAACCACAATTCTCACCGTGGCGCCCAGTTCCTTGACGTCGCTTCTTGGGTTCCCGTCTTCATCACTCATGAACTTTTCAATAAATTCCAAAGTGATGAACAAATAGAACACCGCAGAGACTCCAATTGGGCCGAAGAAACCGACAAAAAGTGCCTGGTGCGTGCCGGTAATTTGGTGAATCCATCTATGCATACCCCAGATCCATGGGAGGCGCCTCACGAGCAGCACCGCAATACCTAGAGGTATGAGTCTATAAATAGGAATGACCGTGTTGTGGCGAAACTCGGTCCAAGGAATATACGCTCCATACCACAAGAAGATGGTGACGTTGAGAAGCATGTCGATTGTAGGCTGCAAAGAGTCGTCCAGCGTTTCGAGACGGAACCAGTCGTCCCAGGTAAATGCATTTCCAGCAATAAAGCACGCTAAAACGTCGTCTGTGCCAATGAGCCCGCATGTGCCGAGAACGAACAAGGCTAGCGATATGGCAGACACGAGGAAGCTTTCGCGGTCGACGTAGTTGCGCTTCACAGCCCAGCGGAGGAGCTCCTTGGCCAGTAATCCCACCACCGCACCATAGATGATGCTCAAGAGGATCGTGTATGCCCAAGTGTACGTGAACCAAAGCCCCATGGCCTCTCCGCCTCCGCCAGAGGTAGCCCCGGAGCCAACAAACTTGATCAGATATAGGGCGAAGAAGAGGAACGGGTAGCCCAATCCATCATTGGCACCAGATTCGGCAACGATGAGGTTCTGCAGCTCCTTTGGGATGTTGTGGTCGGCAAATTTCCCCTTAACAATGACAGCAGACAACACAGGATCTGTAGGCGTGACACAAGCGCCCACAGCCAGAGCGTGTAAGAAGTTTGGCGTCCCAGCAAAGGCCCAGACAAGCAGGCTCGTGGCAATCCACATGAAGGCCATGCCAGGGCCGAGCAGCAACCCCAGAGACTTGCGCTCTCTCCACAGATACTTGCTTGGCAGCTGGACCCCTGCAAGGACTAGCTGCACGCCCAGGACAAGTCGCGAGAAGTTGAGCGTGATGTCGCCCAGACGAGTCTCGGCGCACTCGACGTCGATGCCGCCAGTCGTGGCGCATTCAGTATAGGCATCCGGCCGAATGAAATTCGCCCCATGAGGCCCAAAGGCAACTCCAATTAGGAGAGAAATAACTGCATCACGCAATCAGCAACCTAATACAGACCAAATGACGTTGGCGTGGGGGGGAGAGACATCAATTCGACTCGCAGAGGGCATGCCAGACAAATGAGACATCTCCACACCGAAATGCAGAAAGAAGAGAAACCAACAAAAACAGCGAAAGGAGAAAGGAGTAAACATAGGCGAGAGGAGCACTCACGAGCTTCCGACAAGTAGTAATTCTCCTTCAAGAGATACGACACCAGCCCAAACAGCGATATGAACCCCCCCAGAAACGCAACCACAATGTTAAAGTTGGACAGCGCCAGCGGAACGGCCCAGATGTTGGCCATTGTGATGACGCCTCAGCTAAATGTTAGCAACGCGAAGAGTGAGCAGTAATGGTATAGGCCGCAGCCGCCATTCTTTTTCGCCAAGGCCTCTCTTTATCGGAACTTCCCCCAGGATTCGCCCAAGGAGAAAGTCGGAAGAAGGATGCCAGTTAAGGTGAGACAAAGCCACCAAGCGCAAAGTCAGTATAGTAAGTAGATGAAAAGGCCAAAAAGCCCAATTAACTTCAAGAGGCTCTGCAAGAAGCAGCAAACACAGAGCCAGAGAGTTCTATACAATGGAATGGTTCAGAGTCTCGGTCGGGGAAAATCTCGAGATGACTGTTTCTTGGCGACAATGTCGGTAAGTGGCGTTTTTGTATAGTCAGCCAAGAAAAAATTCTCCACCAAAGACAGCTTGGTTCCCGATCCAAAGAATTTGGTGATGATCCCTGTAGAGCAGCCACAAATTCTGCTAATGCTGGGTAGTTATGTAAAAAAATATTGGTTATGTAAAAATATGTACATATCGGCGAGAGAGTCATCTTGACTTGGCAGAGTTGCATCCAGGGCTTATCTATCTTTTTTCGTTATCTTGTCTCTGTTTCCTTCGGAATGTTCGCAATTGTACAAGCACGGGCTGGGAGACTGGAGAAACTACAGCTGCTCGAGCAGACATAAACAGCGAAACTCCAGGTATCAATTCACGACCTTCATCAGCTAATATGTAAATTACCCTACAAGTTCACAAATCCCTCCAGTTGCCGTTACAATCATTAATTCTCATGCCCAACTCCATGGTATGAATGCTTTTCCCGTAACACCTTCGTATCTTCTCCGCAGTCTGTATATTGCAACCACACTGCCGGAAAACAACGGGAGGAAAAGGCCCCCAAAAACATTACTCTCATCTCTATCCGTCGTAGGGGGCCGAATGTCGCTGATCTCAGGGAAGATTGGCGCCTCTAACGGCCAACCGGTCTGCAGCAATGTTGCCAACATTTGTGGCATGGCCCTTAACCCATTGAAAGTAGGTTCGGCCACCCGCCTTGTTTCGCTCATCTATCTTGTCGAGGACGGCCCGTATAATGTCCTGATTCTTTACTTTTTCGCCGTTGGCTGTCAGCCAATTCTTCCGCTTCCACCCGACCGCCCATTCAGTTACACATTTGATCGAATACTGGCTATCGCTGTGAATCCGGACATGCTGCTCCAACGGCGCAATCTCCAGGGCGCGCTGCATGGCCATGAGTTCCGCTCGCTGGTTCGTTTGTGGCTCGCCAGGTAGTCTTTCCGCCAGGTTGCGGGGATCTTTATCTCCAAAGTAGACGCCCAAACCAGCGCGAGAGCCGGCTGTGCCATTGGCCAGGCTGCTTCCATCTGTCCATACGTCGAGAACGTCTTCTGCGGGCTTTTTCGTGGCCACCTCCTGGATGGGAGTAAACTTTTTGATGGTGACAGGCTCTTCTTCAACCTCGACCTTCTTCACCGGCTCCACCACCTTCTCTCCCAAAGCCTCTATTGCCTCCCGATTACCATATTGTCGGATGTATGCGACTGCCTCTGCGCGGGTTCCAAAGCGCTTGTACTTGGGGCCCTTGATGCCGGTTATGGACTTTGAGGCTTCGGACCAGTCTGTAAAGATGCCCGTGGGGTTGCCGACTGCGACGGCATAGAATTTCGCGGGCTCATCAGCCACAGCAACTTTTTTTCCGGCGGCAAACGCTTCGGCATCGTCTCTAGAAATGAAGGATTTGACTATAAGACAGTAGAGCAACGATTAGAAACACTGAATCACCCGACGCTCATCAACTCGCCAGAAAATGACCACTCACAAATGGCGCCCTTGAAGCCAGCCGTCTGCGCTTGACATTCCGAGTATGTCAGGTACACGCCGGGGACAAAGCCCGCCTGTACGGCATAGTATTTTTGCATGTTGTCCGTCTTCCTCTTCTTCGAAAGGCTCGGCGCCGCAGCGCTAGTAGAGGCCGGTCGTTTGTTGTTGCTGCCCATGTTCTTGGTCTTGAGCGTCGTGTAAGTTGTTAAGCCAAACCTGAAAACAGACGAGCCGGGGGCCAGGTCATAATATTCTCGCGCCAGGCTCAGGCTCGGCGCTGCGGTGCGAGCTCGGAAAGGGCTTGATCGCAGCCTGGTCACGGTCACGGCCAGCCGCACCACACAGCCAAAGCGGCGTCGGGAGAGAATCGTGTCGGGGCCAAACTCGGAGCGTGCCGCGCTTATGCCGTTGGCGACGATGTTCGCACAAGGCTGAGGGCGAAGGCGCATCAACTTCACATCAATGGCATGGCGATTAGCCAACGAGGGAGAGGCCGGCCGGGGGCTTTTGGGAGCTGAGCGGGCGCTCGGACAGTCGGTATTTTAAAAGAGACTTTGCGGGAGCTGCGCGGAGAGACGAGAGATGCCAGGCGAGGAAGCGAAGGCGAAAG